>JAECZD010000008.1:0-119135 GCA_024349325.1 Pogonomyrmex californicus
ATGGGCGATGTGTCAACCGCTGCCTTATGCCGAATTTCGATGGATGGAAGACATTGAGAACTTTGACGCGAGCGCGATCGCTCCGGATTCGTCTACGGGTTATATTCTCGAGGTCGATCTCGAGTATCCGCATCATTTACACGATAGACACACTGACCTACCTTTCTGTCCGATGCGCGATAAACCACCCGGCACGCGGCAAGATAAACTTCTTGCGACGTTATACGATAAGAAGCGGTACGTCATCCATTATCGCAACCTGCAGCAATGTACGCGCCATGGTCTTCGTATCGCAAAGATACATCGCGTACTACAATTTGCTCAATCCGCCTGGCTCCACGATTACATCGAACTCAATACACACTTTAGAACGTACGCGAAAAACGATTTTGAGAAAAATTTGTACAAATTAATGAACAACGCGGTATTCGGTAAAACAATGGAAAATGTGCGCAATCACGTCGACGTTAAACTGTTGACCAAATGGGACGGACGGTACGGCGCGGAGGCAATGATCGCGAAACCAAATTTCCACAGCCGCAGCGTCTTTGCGGAAAACTTAATCGCCGTCGAACTGCGTAAACTCGAGGTAAAATTCAACAGCCGATTTACGTGGGTATGTGTATACTCGACATATCGAAAATCTGCTTGTACGAATTTCACCACGAATACATGTCACCGCTGTATCGCGAGAAATGTAAGATCATGTACACCGGCACGGACAGTCTCGTATACCACATCGAGTGCGATGATGTGTACGAGGCGATGAAACGCGATATCGCTAGATTCGATACGAGCGATTATCCGACGGACAACGCGTACGGGATGCCTCTCGCGAATAAAAAAGTACCCGGTCTAATGAAGGATGAGAATAACGGTGCGATAATGACGGAATTCGTCGGACTCAGAGCGAAGATGTACGCGGTGAGGGTGGACGGTAGAAAAGACATTAAAAAGGCGAAAGGTGTAAAGAATAACGTCGTAACGCGAACAATAACGTTCGACGATTATACGCGGTGCTTGAACGAAGAGATCGAAATGACTCGTCGCCAGTCGTGTATAAGATCCAAGCTACACCAAGTATACACGGTGTCCGAGTCGAAAATCGCTCTGAGTCCGTACGACGACAAACGATACATCGTACCGGATTCGACGGAGACGTTACCGTGGGGACATTGGCGGATTCCATTGTAATATATATATATATATATATATATATATATATATATATATATATATATACATGTTTATATGTATATATTTTTATATAGTTTATATGTATGCATGTATGCACGTATGTATGTACGTACCTATGTATCATATCTATGTATGTATGAACGTATGTATTCTTGTAGTTTTATACGATACTGTTATATATGTAGTATAGATGTATGTATTTTTTGTAGTTTTTATATGTAGTTTTTATAATCAAATTTAGTTGTTCAAATTTATTTTATATATATAATTTATAATAGCAACCAAAATCCTGCTTGCTGAGGAATTAGCTTTAATTCTCTCTTCGATTTATTTAATGTATACTCGGCTTAGTACATATATTGTTTATAATACATGCAGATTTACATATGTTCTCGTAAGTTACATACATGTATAGTTTAAAAAAATGTAATGGGAGAAAAAAATAATAAAAACTCTTTGTATACATGTATACAGTGTATATTTATTTTTTTAATACATTATAAAAATAAAAAAAATGAATTAAATCACACTGCTTTTGTTTATCCATGAGTTATGCGATCTATCGAATCCCAGCCACTTGACGTAAACCTTGTCTCCCTTCCTGCGTAGTACTTTCTCCACGAGATACACGTCCGGATGAGTCGCGCGATGCAATTCGTGCTCGTAGAACGCGCCCGCGACCGATTTTCCGCGATAGTCCTCGAGCAGATAAGTTACGGGATTAGTACGTTGCACTGTAACGATCTTAAACACCTCGGTGGTCCAATTTGGCGTGTAGCCTTTTTCGAAAATTGTCTTGTACTTGCTCACGCGTACCGATTCGCCTACTTTGAATTTTGCTGGACCTGCGATCTTTATCGCGCTGTATACCGTATCCAAGAGTCTTTTGGCGATCGCGGGAGTTACGTCAACGGGTCGCATGCCGATAGTGCGATGCTTGCGCGCGTTGTAATCTGACACGAGACGCGATAGCGCGTCGACCCACTTGTAAGTGCCGTTGAGCGTAAACATCTTCCACATGTCGTTCTTAAGCGTGCGATTGAATCGCTCGACGATCGATGCCTTCAACACCGTATACGTGGAATAATGATTAACGTTGTGTTTTTTCAAGAGTTTTTGCACATCGGCATTGTAAAATTCCTTTCCCATATCCGTTTGCAAGTTTCTCGGGCATCTTCCGCTCTCTCGAATTATCTTAGCGATAGCGTTAGCCGTCTCGCTTCCGACCTTGCTCTTGAGCGGTACGGCCCAGGCGTACTTGCTCAACGCATCGATGACGGTGAGTATGTAGTGATGACCTCTGTTGAAATTCGAGTACGGACGCATCTCGACGATGTCAGCCTGCCACAGATCGTCTTATCCCCGAATTATGACACGTCTTCGTGGAAAATTTCTTCTCGCCGGAGCGTGCAATTCCTCAACGAGTCGTCGCCTCTCGAAGCTAACATTTTTTTCACGTCCATCGGATCACATGTTTCGACGATGTTTAATAGTAAAGATAAGATATACAATTTAAAATTGTTTTTTCCTCACTGACGTTAATCGACTGGCTCGTTTTGTCGATACGCGATTAATTTATAATAATGCCGGCTTCGCGAAGTTCCTCGATGATCGACAGCATCTCGTTGTCGTGAGCGTTGTTACCAGCTCGGTGCGAAGCGTCGAGCAATCGGAGTCGATCCACCAGTTCGTTGGGATCGTCCCAATGCACGTAATCGATCTTGTTGTCGTTTAACTTCATGGCGGTTGGTATATTGCTCACGCCTGCACCCTTTTTACGCCCGCTACTTCCATACGTAGATACGAGCGGAGCGATGATGTTAATATACTTGGATCCCCTATTGCCCTTGATGGGATTATGGGCGCTGTGACCACGTCTATGAGCATTTGTTGTTAATAGTATACTTTTATACGTTTGTTTGTCATCCTCGGTAAAAACCGCGTCATCGGGAAGTCTCTTGAAGATCAATTCGTACAATCCTGGTGTACCATTGTATCTCACATTGTCTATGATTATGGAGTCATTTTTGTCAACGTCAAATTTCTTGTCACCAAGCATCGCACCATTGGTTTTATCGAAATAAACACCGTATACGCGATCAAATGTATCGTTTTTTCCATTATCATCGAGGAGAGGGCTTACGTACTTTTGCCCTAATGGTCCCAGCTGATTATGCAACGCCTCTCGACCTTGTTGCGTTTGCAGACTCTGTTTGATGGTTGTTTCGAATGACGGTTCACTGACGTCTTTTGTTTCGAAAACATCTTCCTTTTGCAGGAACAGCGGTGGTTCTTTCGATGGGTCTTTCGATGGTTGTATCGGTGTAGACTCGAACACGAGTGAATCTGACGCGGCTTTCAATTCTTTCGTTGTACGTCGTTTTTTAGACTGCGGCGTTAATTTCAACCATCCAACATCCGTCCAATATGAATCCTTGTCAGTAGTAGTAGTAGTAGTAATATCGTTATCGTTGTCGTCATCGCTGTCTTCACGTTTTTGTTTTTTCTTAATACCGAGATCCTTTGCTTCTTTTTTAATCGATTGAGATTCCTCGGTTTTTTCAACAATCTGTTTTAGAGGTTCGACGATGGGCTTGAAGCGTTTCTCCAACGCTGTATCTTCAGCTATTTTACCAATTTTTAAAGCGCGATATTTTTTGCGAATCGAATCGCTCGTTTTCGCAATCTGTTTCGCTATTTTCTCGCGATCTTTGGTGTTATCCATGTTGCCTGCTTGACGTATCGACATCGATTAACCACGTTACGGTACCGCGAACGTATTAAATTCCTTTCTGTATCGCCCATTGATAAGCGGACTGTCCTTATCTATCACTAGAAATCCATACTCGCGCTGCCAACAATCGCGGCATAACGCACAGAATTCATCGTATGACATGTCGGTATTCACGTGATCGTTGTAAACATGTTTCAAGTTGGTACCATCCTGTTTGAACAGAATCAGCAGGTTCGCATTGTCGCGTATCAGATGTTTAGGTATCCTCGCGTACGTCTGACAGAGATAGAAGCAATCGACGTTCGAGTGGCGGCCCATCGAAAAGTATTCTCTCACAGCATCTTGCTTATCGCACGCAACGTCGTCGAAGACGAAGATCGAATTGGGACGTGCCTCGCTCGGTGGAATGACGTCACTGTTGTTGGAGAACGTAAAGTAGCCGATTTCTTCTATCGATGTCAACAAAGTTTCGAGATATCGATATTTCGGTTGTTGCAGCGATTTCGAGTATACGTACACGTTCTCGAAACGTACACCGTGCGGACTCTCGAGCAAGCTTATGAGAACGTTGGTTTTACCACAATTCGACGGCCCGCAAATGATGGCGCGTATAGTACTCGGTAACATTTCACCGTGCTTGCGCTCCGTCGCGATGTCTCCCATCATTCGCGCTCTCTCGTCACAGTTCGCGACGCGTATCGTCAGCGGCTGCCGTACAAATTTCATGTTCGCACTGCGTTATCTAGGCTTCGATCGAACGCCTATTTATAGGCGCGCGAAACCACGAATCGCTCAGTAGCAAAAATGTATCTCGCGCTGTCGCATCCCTCCGATATTCGGGATTTGAGCGCTGAGCAGTTGCAATATATACCGAAGGTCGTACTGTTACGCGTGTGCGGTAATTATATCGATCACGTGTGGGACAAGCTTCCGGAGTATATAAAGGCGGATTTGGAGGTTCAAACCTATCGTCGCTGCGTCGAGCATTATAATCAATCGTGGGATCGAGATCATATAGACGGTCCTGCACCGAAGATAAAGGATTGTGGCCTATGCCAGCAACAGCGTCAAACGAAGGCTACATTGGAGGTCTGCTCAATCGAGCGATAAACGCGCTTCCTTTCGAACTACATATCCCCGGCTATCAGTTTTGCGGTCCGGGTACTCGGCTGAAAAAGCGATTAGCCAGAGGTGAAACGGGCATAAATCCACTGGACGCGGCGTGCCGTGAACACGACATTGCGTATTCTCAGAGCAACGATCTCACCGACAGACACGCGGCGGACAAGGTACTCGCCGATAAAGCCCTAGGACGCGTCATCGCGAGAGATTCGGCTCTGAGCGAGAAAGCTGCAGCTGCAGCCGTTTGGGCAGCGATGAAAGCCAAGACCAAGATCGGCATGGGTATGAAGGCGAAGAAAAAAACCGGCAAAAAAAGAAACGAATACTTCCAACGGCGAAACGAGGTGGTGTGTTACCGATTTTGCCAATTTTGGGCGCTCTCGGGTCCTTAATCGGCGGAGCGGCCAGCGTGGCGAAAGCGATAAACGACAGGAAAGTCGCGCAACGTCAACTCGAGGAACTGCAACGTCGCGCGATGGAAACGCGCGGATAGACTGCTCGCTCCGTACAAACGCGGACGAGGAGTAAAAGCGAAAAAAGAAAAAAAACGCCAAAGAGACGATAAAAATACCTACGGGTGTAACCACCAACGTACAATTGGACCAGCTGGCGAAGCGTATGCGCGTACCGTACTTTAGAGGCGTTTTTATGCGTGACGCATTACCGATTAGCGGCGCGCGTCGAAATGAGAGCGGTATCGTAAATCTGGACGACACGACGGTACTCATTGGGTAGCGTACGCAAAGAGAAACAATCGCGTTGTGTACTTTGACAGTTTCGGTAATCTTCGACCGCCCAAGGAACTGATACGATATTTCGGAGACGATGCTACGATAGAGTACAATCGAACGTCCTATCAGACGTACGATCAGAGCGTCTGCGGACAGCTGTGCTTGTGGTTTCTTCTCCAAAACGGTCGACGCGCGTGAATTTATAAAGTCCGACAAAATGTCGCGGCGTCTCAGTATTCGTCGAACGCTTTTTCCATCATGTCGCTGACGCTTACGCTGAGCGGGAAGAGCAGCGTTCTCGCGACAAATTACTCTCCAGCCATAGATTTGAGCGACGATGACTACGAGCTTGGTCTAACAATTTTGGAGACTTATCACACGATACCGAATGTAAACGCTTCGAACAATACATTTTATTTTGGCAAAGACGATGCAGAAATTACGATTCCCGAGGGGTCGTATGAACTGCATGCCATAAATGAATTTTTGAAACGTGAGATTTTACGGAAACGTCCGCGACGCGACGCGCCCGAGGGTAACGCTGGTGACACCGCGCGCGGCGATGACGAGATTGGAGAATACCCGATAGTGCTCCGCGCAAATTACAACACGATGAGGTGTGAGATTAAATGCGCCTACAGAATAAACTTTAACAAGCCTCGTAACATTGGATCGCTGCTGGGTTTCTCGAGGCGTATACTGCAACCGCGAAGGTGGCACGAATCGGACGTGTCGATCAACATAATGAACGTAAACATTATCCGTGTAGAGTGCAACGTGACCGCGGGCGCATACAGCAACGACAAAAGTGTGCACACGATACACGAATTTTCGCCGAGCGTGCCGCCAGGATATAAGATATCGGAAAGGCCGATGCAGATCATTTACCTGCCAGTCATCGTACGGAGCATTACGGAGCTAACGATACGCATTGTTGACCAGAACGGACGATTGCTCGATTTCAGAGGAGAAGAGATCACCGTCAGATTGCACGTACGACGGCGACAGCGATAACGCGAGCGTGACATTTGAGATGCTCGTGTTGAACGAAGCGAAGCATACGCAGAGAGATAACGCATCTTTTACAAAGAAAACATCGATCGACAATATTCGCTCATCCGGCTGCGTCAAGAAGAGGAAGAAACTTAACGCGTCGAACGTTAAATTTTTACAAGCTTTAGGATTCGCGGTGCGCAACTTGTGAAATGACTGATATCCTAAACATCGAAGACGAGCCAATCTTCGACGATCGCATCGTCAAGATTGAGACTCATGCGTACAACCCGTTCGCCAATACGACGTTCGGGTACAGCGATGAGATAAGAATACCTATACAGCAACAGGATCTGTACACATTGCCGTACGAAAGCTTTCTATATATCGAGGGAAAACTAACGAAGAACAGAGTTGTCGAGGGATCTGATGTGGTGCTGGGAAATAATTTTGTCGCGTTCCTGTTCGATGAGATTCGATACGAGCTTGATGGTGTGGAGATTGATCGTAACAGAAACGTGGGCGTAACCAGCACGCTCAAACATTACGTAACGACATCATCCGACAGAAGCGTGATTCTGAGGAATGCCGGTTGGGATGCGCATACCAGCGCGGATGGATATTTTAACTTTTGCGTACCTCTCTACGCACTGTTGGGATTTTGCGAGGATTACAGACGCGTGATAATCAACGCTCGTCACGAATTGATCTTGATACGATCTCGTAACGACAACAATTGCCTGACGGGAAATTCGGCGTTGGATCCCGTGGTCGACTTATTCAAGATACAATGGCGAATGCCGCACGTGTTATTGAGCGAGATAAAAAACTATCGATGCTGCGCACTTTGGAGAGCGGACGATACTTGAGCATGGCTTTTCGCTCGTGGGATCTGTACGAGTTTCCGCTGTTACAGCGTACAACCAAGCATTCGTGGGCCATCAAGACCGCTACTCAGCTCGAGAAACCGCGATACGTCATCTTTGCTCTGCAAACAGGTCGCAAAAATGTCATAGCTGAGGACACGAGCCGATTCGACGACTGCAATTTAACCAACGTGAAACTCTATCTGAACTCGGAATGTTATCCGTACGACGATATGCATCTTGATTTCGACAAAAACAGATGGTCCGTGTTGTATGAAACGTACGCGCGTTTCTGCAAGGGTTACTACGGATACGAGTATCTCGAGCCGAGTCTCACCGTCATCTTTTCTACATAACGGTCCATTCGTAATCATCGATTGTTCTCGACAAAACGAATCGGTCAAGAGCGCAACCGTGGACGTGAGATTGGAATTTGAGACTAAGGAGAACGTACCGATGAATACCACTGCGTACTGTCTCATTATACACGATCGCGTGGTTCACTACAATCCGTTGACCAATGTTGTACGCAAGATCACCTAAGAGCATCGCTGGCACATGAGAGAGAGACAATAAAATCTACGATACATCGAAATCGACCGCAGTCTCGAAAAATTGCTCGTCATGGTCGTGCCAACGTTCGTAGACCTGCAAGGTTTTCTCGTTGGAGGACAGTTTGTTGTAAAGGAGTTTGCCGCTCTCAGAAAACGGACCGTTCTCTCTCACTATATTTTCGCAAGCCCTATACCATGGCATTTCCTCGCAAGTGCCGACAAGTCTAGCGCACGTTGGGTGATACGTCATCACCATAGATTACGATGAGACGACGGAACGATTCCGTACAGCAAAGCTAAGAGTTTGATTACAAAGGCTGTGCATGGAACGGAAGAAGACGACGCCGACGACGACGACGCCGACGACGACAGCGATGCTGTCGTATATGTCAAGGGACACGAAAAACGACAATGGCTGTGGAATTTACTTCTGGACGATGAGCGCGTGTACATCGAGACTCTGGATGCTGATTACGAAAACGTAGATTCTCTAAACAATCTGGACGCTGATAATACTATGCGATGCGGATATCACTATACTAATTGCGCATTACAAAATGTATTCAAATTATTTAATTGGTGGTCAGATAACCATGAATAAAATAAATATGATATACGAATTATGTTTTTTTTTTTATTCTTTTTCCCCGCCATCCAAAACACAACTTGCTAAAACATATTTTTATACTTTTCTGTAAAACAAATCTTTTTTTTACAACACATATAAACACATATATAAACACATGTAATTCAAAAAAGTCAAAAATCATTACGGAT
The DNA here is from genome assembly GCA_024349325.1 of Pogonomyrmex californicus. Taxonomy (NCBI): domain Eukaryota; kingdom Metazoa; phylum Arthropoda; class Insecta; order Hymenoptera; family Formicidae; genus Pogonomyrmex; species Pogonomyrmex californicus. Next base: position 8,975 of record JAECZD010000008.1, read on the forward strand.
ACGAAAAGAGTCTGGAGGAAGGAAGAGAGCCGCAACAGAAGAGATAATATGAGAGATATTTATTTTTACTAGCGCCGCCGCCACCGCCGCCGCCCTCTGACGTCATGTCCACGCCCAATTTTTTATATCACCTTCGTTAGTTTATCTTTTTGTAATTATTTATCACGGTGCTCTGAAGACATCAATCCTCGACGCTGTTTACATTCAATGGCACTAGAGTGTAAGCTAAGGGGCAAGAGCCCTTGTTGAAAAAAATCCTTCAGAATCATTCTGTTCCTCGTACGAGACGGATCAATCTATCATACCAAAACACTATATAAAAAATGCAAAAGGAGGAAAAAGAGAAAATTATAAAAAACAAATACACGATCCAGAATTTGATTGTGTTGTAAGTAACTAAAAAATTATTTAATAAATAAATATAATAAATATAATAATAAATTTTATTTTCTTTTTTAAGACACAGAAAGAAAAAAACCAAAAAATGAATTATAACACAATGCTGGGAGATCCGGAACTCAGATGCATTACAGGCCCAACCAAATTCAATAGAGTACGAATACAATACTATAGTAGTATATGGTACGAAACCATACCACCTAAACGCAAAATATGTGGCGACTGCTTCAATCCAGCTGAAATAGGTGCAGACAATTTTAAAAGAATACCCCTTCCAAATTGGCATAGCCTCGCGATAATTAATAATGATAATATAAATGAGAAATTACAATGTATCAAATGTCGTAAAACACTTCTAAAATTAAGAAAAGTATTAGAGTGCGAAACATGTATTCGAAATTATATACTAGAACAAAAACCAATTACGGACGAACTGTACTTGTTTTAACATATAATATGTAAAATAAACAAAAAAATACGAGACAGATATTTATTTTTTCCTCGGCGGCGACGGTGGTCGCCCAGCACGCCGTTCCCCTCCCCCTCCCCTTCCCCGGAGCTCCTCGGTTGCGCACAGTAATATATAAAATAAAATAAAATAAAATAAATATTCAATAATACAATAATCACTTAATAAAATAAACACAAAAATACGAGACAGATATTTATTTTTTACTCGGTGGCGGTGTCGGTGACGGCGGCGGCGGCGGCGGCCCCTCCCCACTGAATCATATCCACGCAATTTTTTTACATCATCTTCGCCGCCCATTTTGTTTATATCGCCTTGCTATCTTATCCTATTTGTTTATCTCACCTCGTCTTTCTTCACTACTCCCCCCTCCCCCTTCCCCCGTGACGTCATGTCCTTCGAATCGCAATTTTCTATCTGTTTATCTATATATTTATCTTCTTGTTTATCTATTTGTTTATCTCTTTGTTTATCTTTTTGTTTATATCATCTTCACCGAATCCTACTATCCCCCCCTCCCGCGGCTCAGTTCAAAGGACTGCCGCCCCTGACTTCCCCTCCCCTCTTCCCCGCGCCATCCGTTCCCCCCGCACACCGCACCCCCCTCGGAGGACCTGGGTTAGAACCGGCCTAGTATACCTACTCCTGTCAACGTTTCTATAACCGCCCGCGGAATGACTCCTATTTCCTCCTCACGCAAAAAGTTTTTACGAAAAACTCTCATGCATGTGGAAGCGATAGTCGTACATTCCTCAAACGGACACACATTTCCACGTTCTAAAAATATTTTTCTAAAATCCATGCACGCTCATCGAAGGATATCTACGTCATTTCGATAATATCTGATAATTTCGCGTTGAAAATCAAAAATATAATTTTCACGAACCATTTCCGCGTGCCATGCGTGGAACTTTTCGCATTCTTCCGGCGACATGTGATAGAGAGAATAATATCTAGCGGAATTGACCCTATATACGATTGGTTATCGATAGTATTAAATAAGTGCGGGAAACAGTCTCGACGTATCACTCAGACCAAAGGCTTTAGGTAAATCGGATAAACGCATATAATTAATGCTATCGATAAATTTCATATGTCCGATCGTCATTACAACGATTTTTGTTCCGTTCAAAATAATGCGTGGTTCATGGGTGATCTTTGGATTTTCTACTAAATATTTTAAGATAAATTGCGCGTCGAACGCTTTCGCATTATGTGCAATATAAATAATTTGTTCGCGTTGCGAAATCGACAAATTGTTTCACGAGGTCGAGACGGAATACGAAACTCGCGCATTCCGCATCATCGGCAGCGCACCGTCATGTCATCTTCATTTGCACATGCTACGCAAATTTGTTGCGCTACGCAAAAAATCAGTACATAGATTCTCACGTTTTCGGTACCTCGCATCTCGTCTTGCCACGTTTCAAAATCGTAAAATATAAACGCGACACGACCGTTTGTTTGTTCGTTCATCGCCGCGTTATCATTTTCATTTTTACACTTTTTTTCTGCTCGCATTATCATGGTACTTGTACCCTCGCCGGGGTCATCAACTTTACAAGCAAGAGATCGCATGAAACACAGATGATTCGACGGCTGTAACGAATGACATGTTTTACAAAAGACCGTGTCGCATTTATGTGTTTGCGCGTATAAATCGGCTGCAATCGCTACAAATTTTAACGGAATTACATATGTTCACACGAGATTTCCCGTTATATGATTTTTCCGTTCGATGACGTTCGAAACAGGAATTACCGAAAAACGTATTTTATTTATTTTGTATTTATTAAATGAACCAATTAATATATGTTACCTGTTGCAGTGTGATGTGTCCATTGTATAACCTATATCAGGCAATGACTATTTTTTTTTATCTTACGGTGGAAGAGACTATATGAATGAATCCTGCACTCATCGGACATTACGTTGTGCTTTTCTTTGCTGATTGAACTTGCATTGTCTTATACTGCAGAACTGTTATTATTATAAAAATTGTTTGAGTCTGCTATAATTGAATATGTAAGTGGCTAAGTACTTATATATAGATTTTAAGATTATATTGCTAAGATAGCTATCTTGTACTATTGAAATGGAATCTGAAGGATAAACTTCTTATTAACTTTACTATGAAGCAGTTTTTATTTATGCTATATGTCATTGTTGATATAGAATTTATTTCTTGTTTTAATGTATGTAATATGGAAGGAAATATGAGAAACATGACCCGTAAAAGCAATATGTTGCTCTCGGATAGCTTCCCATCTATGATGGGAACTTTATGTTTTTTATTTATATCATATATGTATTGACCTTTGTCTTTCTGTTATAGTGTGATTAAGTGAGTTAGAGGTATAATGTCCCTCTTCGCGAGATACTCCTTTTGGATTGAGATTATAATTGAGGCTACTCTTCACAGCCTAAGAACTTGCTGGCATTGGCATCTCTAGCATCGCTGGATGCTAATCGCGAACAATAATTCAGACCTTAAGACTTTTTGCGATATTTATTACTGGTTTTATTAAACCTGTTGAGATTCGATTGAGAACGACACCGAGATTATATTATAATTTAATGTACTTGGGCGAAGAATTCCGATTGGAGTTGTCTTAATATATATTGTATTATATTATATCCTTATATTATAAGTTTAGTCGAAGGATAGATTAATTTTGATGATTACTTTCTTATATTACGATGTGGATGAATTTATACAGTATCATTTATTAAGTATTTAATCTTGGATTAAACTGAGATTTTATTGTGCTTTATCGGTTTAAGATAATTAAGTGATATATTAGTTAAGTTATATACTTTTTACGTTAGACTTTTATACTAATATTTGTCGATTGCGTTGCGTATATTTTTTCGTAAACTAGATTTATGAGTCTTTCTGTCTGTTCATGGGCAAGGAGTCTATGATGAAATGAAACTTTGCGTGAATCTCTGATAGTCCTGTGTAGGTGGGCCTTTCTTTTTTTTTTTTGGCATAGTTCCGCATATGTTCTCTCGATTAATTAAGTAGCTTAAGTTTGAGGAATATGAAATACGCTTACTGGAGGATAATCGTATGAAAATTTGTTCTAGTTAACTTTGATGCTTAGAAAAAAAATTAAATAAATAACGTATTACTTTAATAAATATAATGTAAGTTTTTAAAATTTTTTGGATAAGCCTTTGTATCGATAAGTTTTATGTTATCAATTTGTTTTGATGACAACTTCCTCTCCAGTCATGTTGAGTTCTTAAATTGTGCTTGTGCTTAACATTAAGTATTACTTATTTATTTATTTATTATTATTACTGATATTTATGAGTTCAGTGTTATAGATATTAATGATAGACATATATTTTTTGTTCTCATTTAGTATGTAGGCTTTTTTTATTATCAATTGAATATTAAGTATCACTTATTTATTTATTTATTATTATTATTGATATTTATGAGTTTAGTGTTATAGATGTTAATGGTAGACATATATTTTTTGTTCTCATTTAGTATGTAGGCTTTCTTTATTATCAATGGATATTATTTATTTTAATATAATTCGTTTAAGTCTTAATTAGCAATTAAAATCTTCGTATTGATGATTTATTAATCCATTATATATTAATGTTCTATACTTTGATTATAATCTAATATTTATATTTATCCAATTGCTATTTATATTATTATCAGTTTGTTAGTGTTCTCTGACTGTCATTACATTTTTATTAGACAGTTGTATCTTATATTTAATCTACGTATTTGTATATAGTATCTATTGTACCTCTATCAACATGACCAGGAGCATTAATTTGTAGACTTGATATATTTAACTTGAATTCATATATTGTACATTCTGATAGGAAATGAAGTACTTATTATGGATGTAGACTTAGTCTGATTCTCGTATAAAGAACTTATATATTATCAGTTCTTTTGAATCTCTTGCCTCTCCCAATCGTTGAAGACTTGTAGTTATTCTCCAGGCACGCTGTTACAACGGTTTGGTTCCGGAGGCTGGTTTAGATTTATTTTGTTTCTATCAAATAGTAGTGGATTGCTGGGATTCACCGGAGGTGTTTACGAAAGTCTTACTTTCCCGAGGAATGGAAGATTGCCAGACTGGTGCTGTTAAGAAAGCCGAATAAATCGTTAGACTCGCTATCGTCCTTTAGGCCGACCTGTTTATTGAATACGATTGGCAAATTATTCGAGAAAATTATCGCCAATAGAATGTACGAGATACTAGAAAGGAATCAATTATTGTCCAATCAGCAGTTCGGTTTCAGGAGTGGTCGCTCTACCATTGATGCTATCAAGAAAGTTACAGATATAATAACTAGTGCAAATACTAAAAAGTGCTACACTGTCGTAGCCAGCTTAGACATCAAGAACGCCTTCAATTCCATCAATTGGCAAGAAATTATTACGGCAATCGAACAAAAAGGGTTCCCTAGTTACTTGTGCTTAATAATCAGGGCTTATTTAAGCAATCGCTATGCTATATTTGTGGATAGGAATGGCCAACTGAGAAAATTTCGTGTTACTAGGGGAGTACGTCAGGGGTCGGTTCTGGGTCCTCTCTTATGGATTTTGGCGTATGATAGGATTCTGAAAGAGAGTGAATTTGAAGATTGCCATCTGTTTTGTTACGCGGACGATACGCTTTTGGTCACAGTCGCTAGGGATTTTGGCGTTGCGGTGCGAAGAACCGAGTTGGCAACTGACCGAATCATGAATCGAATAGAAAAGCTCGGATTGGAGGTAGCCGTGGAAAAAATCGAAATTTCGGTTTTTTGTAGAAAAGGGTTCCCACTACCTGATCACCTTCCGCAAATCAAGAGCATTCGAGGGCACGACATTAAGGTGAACATTAGAATTAAGTATTTAGGATTAATATTAGACGCGCATCTGTCATTTAGGGAACATTTACGTTATGTAATTCCGCGTGCTAGAAACTTGCTAGACACTTTAAATAGACTGATGCCCAATCTAAGGGGACCGGGTCAAAACAGGAGAAGACTTTACGCCTCAGTGATACAGTCTATCCTGTATTATGGAGCATCCATATGGGCCGATAAGCTGGACTACAAGACAGTAATAGTCGGGGAGAAAAATTTGTTGAGAACTCTTGCAATCAGGGTCATCTGCGGCTATAGAACGATCTCCTATGTTGGCGCTACTTTATTAGCTGGAATTCTTTCCTTTCAAATTAGGGCCAATAGACTATCGAGTATTTATTGGAAAGAGAGGGAAAATAGAGCCGGGAACGTTATCTCTAGCAGAGCGAGGAAGGAAATTAGGAAGCGGGCAGACGCGGATGCAATGAAGTCTTGGAGGGCTCTTTTAGCGGACCTAAAACAATCCGGGGTTAGGATCAGGGAGGCCCTTGCTCCTATACTTGATGGCTGGATGAGTCGCAAGCATGGCTCGCTCACATTTCACACGACGCAGCTTTTGAGTGGACATGGCTGCTTTAACGAGTTCTTGGTCCGGATGAATCGGGCTCCTTCCTCCCTTTGTGCACATTGCACGGGCGGGAAACGCGATGATGCGGACCATACTCTACTTGAATGTAGAGCATGGTTCTGGAAGAGGTATGAATTATTTAATTCATTAGGTTTCGAGCTGGGAGATATAGATCCTCCCGATTTGAGAAAAATATTGGAAGCTATCACTCACGAACAACAAGAGTGATCCGCACTAAGTAAATTCGCGGGGGAGGTCATGTCCATTAAGGAGCAGGCGGAGAGGGATCGACAGGGCATAGGTTAGCTACTTGTGTTTGTCTTGGCAAGTATATGAACTCATCGCATGGAATAATTTACTATTGTTGTCATTTATTTATAATTTATATTTTCGGATGTATGTTTGTATATAAACTTGTATATAAAAATCGGTATTAACATAGTTTGTTCATTGTTTCATTACGTTAAAAAGTTATGTCTTTTCCTTTTTGTCTAGTATGGTTCATGACGCGTATTTATTCGTTGCCTCTAATTGGCCAAGACCAGGGGGAGAGTCCGTGATGAGTTGTTCTGTCAATGTTCCAGGGCTCTCTCCCGAATGGTCGCTCAGGCTGTAGAGAAGGTTTAGTGGATAGGCGAGGCTGGATAGCTTTTCGTTCGACGTGCCACCCACTCGAATCCCACACTTCTCAACTGTCGTTGAGGGTCCGTTGAGGGTCTTACGAAGATTACTCCTCTTTAAACAAAAAAAGGTATGAAAGCGAAGAAAAAAGCCAGCAAAAAAAGAAACGAATACTTCCAATGGCGAAACGAGGTGGCATGTTACCGATTTTGCCAATTTTGGGCGCGCTCGGACCCTTGATCGGCGAAGCGGCCAGCGTGGCGAAAACGGTAAACGACAGGAAAGCCGCGACATCAGCTCGAGGATTGCAACGTCACAATCGCACGATGGAAACACGCGGACAAGGACTATATCTCGTTCCGTATAAACGCGGACGAGGTGTAACAGCGAAAAAAGGAAAAAAAGAAAAAAAAACGCCAAAAAGATAATAAAAGTACCTACAGGCGTAATCACCAATGTACAATTGGACCAGTTGGCGAGACGTATACGCGTATCATACTTCAGAAGTGTTTTCATATGTAACGCATTACCGATTAGCGGCGCATGTCGAAAGGAGAACGGTATCGTAAATCTAGACGATGCGATGGGTCCCGGTACTCATTGCGTAGCGTACGCAAAGAGAAACGATCGCGTCGTGTACTTCGACAGTTTCAATAATCTTCGACCGCCCGAGGAACTCGTGCGATATTTCGATGTTACGATACAGTACAATCGGACATCCTATCAGACGTACGATCAGAGCGTCTGCGGACAGCTATGCTTGTGGTTTCTCCAAACGGTCGATGCACGTGAATTTATAAAGTCCGACAAAATGTCTCAGTATTCATTGAATGCTTTTTCCAACATGTCGCTGACGGGACATGCTGAACGGGAAGAGCAGCGTTCTCGCGGTAAATTACTTTCCAGTCATAGATTTGAGTGACGTTGACTACGAGCTTGGTCTAACAATTTTGGAGACTTATCACACAATACCGAATGTAAACGCTTCGAACAATACATTTTATTTTGGCAAAGACGACACAGAAAACGACGATTACGAGGGATCGTACGAATTTCAGGTCATAAATGAATTTTTGAGACGTGAGATTTTACGGAAACGATCGCGACGCGACACGCCCGATGGTAATGCTAGTGACACCGCGCGCGGCGATGACGAGATTGAGGAATACCCGATAGTGCTCCGCGCAAATACAACACGATGAAGTGTTAAAGATTAAATGCGCCTACAGAATAAACTTTAACAATCCCAATAACATTAGATCGCTGCTGGATTTCTCGAAGCGTATATTGCAATCGCGAAGGTGGCATGAATCGGACGGGTCGATTAACATAATGAACGTAAACATTATCCGTGTAGAGTGCAACGTGACCGCGGGCGCATACAGCAACGACAAAAGTGTGCACACAATACACGAATTTTCGCCGAGCGTGCCGCCAGGATATAAGATATCGGAAAGGCCGATGCAGATCATTTACCTGCCAGTCATCGTACAGATCATTACGGAGCTAACGATACGCATTGTTGACCAGAACGGACGATTGCTCGATTTCAGAGGAGAAGAAATCACTGTCAGATTGCACGTACGACGGCGACAGCGATAACGCGAGCGTGACATTTGAGATGCTCGTGTTGAACGAAGCGAAGCATACGCAGAGAGATAACGCATCTTTTACAAAGAAAACATCAAGCGACAATACTCACTCATCCGGCTGCATCAAGAAGTAGAAAAAATTCAACGCGTCAAACGTTAAATTTTTACAAGCTTTAGGATTTGCGATGCGCATCATCAAGATTGAGACTCATGCGTACAACCCGTTCGCCAATACAACGTTCGGTTATAGCGATGATATAAGAATACAGCAACAGAATTTGTACACACTGCCATACGAAAGCTTTCTATATGTCGAGGGAAAACTAACGAAGAATAAAGTTGTCGACGGATCTGATGTAGTATTGGGAAATAATGTTGTCGCATATATATTCGATGAAATTCGATACGAGCTCGATGACGTAGAGATTGATCGTAATAGAAATGTAGGCATAACTAGCACGCTCAAACACTACGTAACAACGTCATCCGAAAGAAGCGTGAAGACAGATTCTGAGGAATACCGGCTGAGATGCGCGTACTAACGCGAATTATATTTTAACTTTTGTATACCTCTCTATGCACTGTTGGGATTCTGCAAGGATTACAGATGTGTGGTAATCAACGCTCGTCACGAGTTGATCTTGATACGATCGCGTAACGACAACAATTGCCTGATGGGAAATTCGACGTTGGATCTCGTGGTCGACTTATTCAAGATACAATGGCGAATGCCACACGTGTTATTGCGAGATAAAAAATTATCGATGCTGCGCACTTTGGAAAGCGGACGATATTTGAACATGACTTTTCGCTCATGGGATCTGTACGAGTTTCCGCTGTTACAGCGTACAACCAAGCATTCGTGGGCCATCAAGACCGCTACTCAGCTCGAGAAGCCGCGATACGTCATCTTCGCTCTGCAGGTCGAAAAAATGTCATGACTGAGAACACGAGCCGATTCGACGACTGCAACTTGACCGACGTGGAAATATTTATCTGAATTCAGAATGTTATCCGTACGATATGAATCTGGATTTCGACAAAAACAGGTGATTCGTGTTGTACGAAACGTACGCGCGTTTCTGCAAGGGTTACTACGGACATAAGTATCTCGAGCCGAGTCTCACCGTCACATCTTTTTTATATAACGGTCCATTCGTAATCATCGATTGTTCTCGACAAAACGAATCAGTCAAGAGCGTAACCGTGGACGTGAGATATGGAATTTGAGATTAAGGAGAACGTACCGATAAATTGTCTCATTATACACGATCGCGTGGTTCAGTATTCGTTGACCAATGTTGTACAAGATCCTAAGAGCATCGCTGGCATATGAGTGAGAGATAACAAAATCTACGATATATCGAAATCAATCGCAGTCTCAAAAAATTATTTGTCATGGTGGTGTTAACGTTCGTAGCCCTGCAAGGTTTCCTCGTTGGAGGACAATTTGTCGTAAAGGAGTTTGCTACTCTCGGACCGTTCTCTCTAACTATATTTTCGCAAGCCCTATACCATGGCATTTCCTCGCAAGTGCCGACAAGTCTCGCGTACGTTGAATGATACGTCATCACCATAGACTGCGATGGGACGACGAATGGTTCTATACAGCAAAGAGTTTGATTACAAATGCTGTGCACGGAACGAAAGATGATGACAACGACGATGCTGTCGTATATGTCAAAGGACTCGAAAAACGACAATGGTTATGGCGATTTGCTTCTGGACGATAAGCGAGAGCGCGTCTACGTCAAGACTCTGGATGTGGATTACGAAGACATAGATTCTCTGAACAATCTGGACGCTGATAATACTATGCAATGCGAATACTACACTATACTAATTGCGCTTTACAAAATGTATTCATATTGTTTAATTGATGGTCAGATAATCATGAATAAAATAAATAAATCTGGTATACGAAATATGTTTTTTTATTTTTTTCTTTACGTTGATGATTACTTCTAACATTCCAACGATCCAATACATTTTTTTGTCCGATGTAACGTTCAATCGGCTAGTCAAACTCGTCGCTTGCGATTATAACAAGGGATTATAACAGGGAGAAATGAAGAAAAACAACATCTAAGACGAATCTTATATTGATCGACTGAAATATAAGCGAAACGTCTAGCACCTCAGATTACATCCTACAAATTTTCATAGTTAAACCGACTAGATGATCAGTAGACATTCAGTCTTGCAAAGGTGAAGACTCAGAGAAAGGATTGCAAAGAAGATTCAGAATTATATCAAAATAATATAACGAAATTATAAATTTTCAAGAACTACTAATCAGGTCAATCAAGAAATAATCAGGTAAATTTCAAAATTTTAATGTGAAAATAGAATAATAAATAGAAATGGAATATTAAGTTAAAAAATTAAAAATTATTTTTCTAAGAATGAAATTTCCGGTGGAAAAACAACCTCAACTGGATAGAGTTATTTTAGAAGAAAGTTATTTTTGTCGAAGTGAGAGAGTGGCATACATTACGTAAAGTTATCGAAGACAATAGGGAACTAAAACAATACTGTTTTGAGTGCCATAAATTTTTACTAATACTAAGACTAGTGGAACAATGTATGATATGTATAGAAGAATTCATAAAAAATGAAGAAGCATTTTATTGGTTGGATGAAATTGACGTATTGAACTATGAAATAATTAGGAGATATTTGTAGAAATGTGTAGGTGTGATATAGTTTAGATTAAACAATTTTATATTAAATATTTTATAAAGTATATATATATATATATATATATATATATATATATATATCTTCTAAAAATGTGAATAAAAAAAGTTTCACACTTAAATGAAAAATATATTCAATTTGTTTAAAAATAAACATATATAATATACACAATATGTATCTTTTATTCCTTTCCTCCCGCCATAAAAATAATTAGCCAAAAAAAATAGAATATCATAAGATTCGTAATAAGAAAGAGCCGCAATGGGAGAGATAATAGGTATGCAAGAGAGAGATAGTAGATATACAATAGAGACAGCGAAACGAAAAGAAGATGAGAACATAGCGGGCGGGGCGGGGTGGCGGCGGCGGCGGCGGCGGCGGGCCGCCTCGCCCCTGACGTTATATCCATGCGCAATTTCTTTATATCATCTTTGTCACCTGTTTATCTATTTGTTTATCTATTTGTGTACCTATTTGTTTATCTATTTGTGTACCTATTTGTTTATCTATTTGTGTACCTATTTGTTTATCTATTTGTTTATTTATTTGTTTATATCACCTTCGCCTTTGTGGCTACTATCTTATCTACTCCCCCGCCCCCGCGGCTCAGTTCAAAAGACCGCCGCCCCTGATTTCCCTCTCCTTTCTACCCCGCGTCCACCGTTTCCCCCCGCACACCCGCCCCCTCCCCTCCTCGGAGCTCTTGAGTTAGAACCGGTGTAGTATACTTACTATTTACTACACATTTTATATATAATATTTTATATTTTTATTATTCTTTTTTATACAATAATTATTAATTATTGTGATATTCTTAGAGGGCACAGTGTGCTCTTGCCGCTGGTATCAATGAACACGACTGTTCCCACGGCCACGTCCTCTTCTGTAATCTGAAATAAAAGAAACATGCTAAATATTTTATAATAGTAATAGCAATAATAAATAAAACATAAAAATGACATGTTAATAAAAGGATGTAAATATTATTTGTGTGTGTGTGTGTGTGTGTGTGTGTGTGTGTGTGTGTGTGTGTGTGTGTGTGTGTGTGTGTGTGTGTTTAAACGTATATATGTATATGTCTTACTATTTATCGATTGCAATTCTTGTTACGGCGCTGCACTATATGATTGTTGCTGTTATTGCCGTTGTTGAGGTTGTTGATACTGCTGTTGCAACGGCTGGACTTTTCTTGCAATTTATTCTTGCAGCTGCTTCAACTACTTTTGCAGGTCTATGATTTGTCGCTGTTGGTCTACAGTTTCTTTTGATGAGTCTGTGGAGCAGACAACGACAGCTCCTACTTCAACAACATTTCTTCGTATTCTGAAATGATTATGAAAATACATATTTATTTAAGTTTCATTTACTAAGATCTACTATTCTATTGTACTTCGCTCTCTTTTTGGTGCTATGCATTCTATATATCAGCAAAAATTTGTAATTGTAAACATTGGTAGGATATGTCATTCACTTTTTGTTCTCTTGTATTCTTGCGTTCTTAGCTAAGAAAACGAGAATAGTAAAAAGAAAACGATAAGTAATAAGTGTTGATATATTTGAAACATGAAATTATATTTTAAACAGCAATAAAATATATATTATATATATCCCATTTTTTTAGCTAAAAACACAGGAATACAAGACAAAAGTGAATGAATTACACTTATAAATTTTTGCTCTATATATATATATATATATATATATATATATATATATATATATATATACCAGGTGTATGCATAAGTTTTTTCCGGTTTTTTAGTAAAAAAAGACACGTAATTTTCAAGGGAAATTAATTTTTTTTTTATTCAAAATATTGGCCATCGGCTTCTACACATTTCGCCCATCTTTCAGGTAATTTATGAATACCATGCCAGAAAAACTGCTTGTCTTTTGCGGCAAACCATTCGTCGAGCCATTTTCCAACTTCCTCGAAATTGCTGAAGTGCTGCTCTGCGAGCGCGTGCCCCATTGATGCGAAGAGGTAATAGTCAAATGGCGCCAGGTCTAGGGAGTACGGCCGGTGCGGAAGAATATCCCATCCAAGAGATTTCAAGGTGTCTTTCACTGGTTTTGCTGTATGAGACGGCGCATTGTCGTGTAACAAAATCACTTTGCCATGTCTTCTGGCCCATTCCGGTCGTCTTTCGATTAGTGCGTGGTTTAAATTAATCATTTGTCGCGATAACGTTGTGTATTAACGGTTTCGCCGGGCTTCAAGAGTTCATAATACACAATACCGCTCTGGTCCCACCAGACACAGAGCATGGTCTTCTTGCCGAAGTGATTTGGCCTTGGTGATGGATCGGCTTCGCCAGGTGAAAGCCACGATTTTTTCCGCTTCGGGTTTCCAAAATAAATCCATTTTTCGTCACCCGTCACAATTCGATACAAAAATGATTTCCTTTCGTGGCGTTGAAGCAGCATTTCACAAGTGACTTTGCGATTTTCCATTTGACGTTCATTCAAATCGTGTGGGACCCATTTACCGAGTTTATTGATCTTTCCCATTGCTCGTAAACGTCTGCTGATTGTTTCTTGTGATACATGTAATGCTTCTGCTAATTGCCGTTGAGTTTGAGTTGGGTCATCATCCAATAACTCCTGCAATTGCTCGTCTTCGCATTTTTGTAGTCTACCAGAGCGCTCACTGTCTTTCACATTGAAATCACCACTTTTAAATTGTCAAAACCATGTCTCACATGTTCTAATCGATGGAGCGTGTTCACCATATGTTTCTACCAGCAAACGATGACTTTCAACAGCCTTTTTCTTTTGATTAAATAAAAAAAGCAATGCGTGCCGCAAATGTTCTTTTTCAGGCACAAAACTCGACATGATCACTGAACGATAAAACAAAGACGCTAGTTTTTGGCGGACTCAACTTGTGTGTGTTTGTAGTTTTAAATGTCAGACGAACAAAATGATGTATGTGTCAAATTAATACGCTGCGTACTTTTCGCTGGCGACATCTCTTAGTTAAACCGGAAAAAAACTTATGCATACACCTGGTATATATATAAAATACATATACGCAACATTCACACATGTTTATAAATATGTAGCATGCATAGATATTGATATATACATTAAGACTATATTTTAGGCAGGAACATCGTATAATATAATACCTAAGAATATTTAATACATTAACTACCACGTTGATTTTGCTTGACTTTCCGTTCGCGTTACTTGAGATGCTTGATACATAAGTCGGAGCATAAATAATTAGCAAAAGTCAAACGCTGGTTCGTGGGGACCGACATAACAGTAATATATTATCATTTAACGTGTTAAGTATTAAAATAAGTAATATTATATGAAAATAAGTTAAGAAATAAAATAAGTTACTTAAAACTCCTAATACGATGAAATAAATCAAATAATAAAATCCGACAAATAATCGGCACGTAATATGATACATGTATGAATTTACAATACAAAATTAAACCTGCACGCGAAAAAAGAGTAACTGTGCTGGTAATTGTTTTGGCATTCGTTTTTTCTTTATTTGTATTAAAATTTATAATTCTTTGCTGCGAGGAATAGAAGAATTAATGTAAAGTTTGAACATATTTTTGTCAAAATAATCTTATGAAAATAATCTTATGTTAATCTTTATGAAAATAATATTAATATTCATTTTCTAATAGTGCTGATTATACATTAATTTATGAACGTATAGAATAGAAATATTAATAATTTCGTGATAAATAAAAATAACATAAACATTTGTAATGTAAACCATAAGTGAAAAATCAAACTGGATAGAATAATCATTGAGGAGAAGAGTGACATAATTAAGAAACTATTATAGAATATCACGTATAACATAATATTTATTAAAATAAATTCATTTTCGTTTTATTAATTCTGCTCATATTATCAATTCTGCAATTTATTCATATTATTAATACCGCTTATTTTTTTCCCAATGGATATGTTATATGTATGCAAAAATTGCGAGCGGTAACCGAGAAACATTGGAAACGCTCGAAATTGTATGGCGTGTCGAGGGCGAGAGAGAACGGTAGTATTCTCTTCTCGCAGCGCATTGAGCGCGAGAGAGTATGACAGCATCTCTATCCTCTTCTCGCGCTCGATGCGCTGCGAGCGCGAGAGAGTACGATAATATGTTTATTCTTCTCGCGCAGCGCTTCGAACGTGAGAGAGTAGGATAATATTCCTAGTCTCTTCTACCATCTCTTCTATCCTTCTACTACTCCGAAGATAGTCGAAACGCCAAGCACATGGATGTGGCTCGTGGTCTGTGTGCATGCTTCGCGCTCTCCCCACTCTCGCCCCACCATCGGTGCTGCCGTGATGCAGAGTGCCGTTTCTGGCAGCTCTATTCATGACTGGAATATCCAAAGTGAAATATACTAGATTTCAGTGAATTTTTTCAGAAATATATAGCTCTTAACTTGAGTGGGACTGTGCGTATTGCCCGAGAAGTCGAAGATACGACTATGCGCGGCTTGATTATTGTTAATTTTACCATAAATTGTGTGATATAAGTGACATAAGTGATATAAGTGAATATAAGTGACCAGAACATTGACACGTAGCAATAAATAATACGTAATATTCGTTTGCGAGTTAGGTCGCATCCTCCGGATATTATCTGTAATCTATTGTGACGGATTCACAGTGAATTATACCATCAATATCATTTTGCTGATTTGGCGATGGAGCGGTTTGAAATTCATGCTTTTGGACCTTACCTTTTATGTTGCCTCTGCGGATATATCGACTATATTTTTATATTAAATTTAGTCTAAAGTTGCTTTGAAATATTGGAGTTCTGGTATTTATCATATCCATGACTTTGTTTCAATCGAAATTTGGTATGTTCCTTTTTATTTATTCCATTTTATTTCAATTGTGATGCGGTATACTATGTCTTTCACAATGAGTATAAGAGTTTATCAGTTGTAACTATAATCATTATATTTTTTCCTTTACAGCTTATTGATCTTACAAGGAGAGGGCGCGGACTTGGGATTACCAATTTTGAATAGGCTTACATATGTTAAAATACTCTATTAGAAGAGTATTTAAGTAAAAGGATAGAATGCCATATTCAATTGCTTTTGAGAAAAATCGATTTAAATTTATAATATATACCGGCCACGTTAAACATTGTCGCTGAGATCGGGTAGCTCGGATGCTCAGCTGTACTACAATCTGTCGACCCGAGTTCGAGTCATGCCTATTATACTCTTTTTTTTAATGTAGAAAACAAATATTTATTATATTATTATGTTAAATATGTATTATATTATTATGTAAAATAAAATTAATTTAATTAACAATTGTTTATATTCCAAATTTTCACTTTTAACTTCAATTAATAATTTACTTGAACCTAATTTTTATTCAATTAACAATTTTATTATTTTACAGTTCTGTCCGATATAAAACTAATAAAATGTCACTTTTAACATAGTTTAATAGTAATATAATATATTTTAATTTTTTAAATTTACTAAGAATTAATTTAATAAGAAATTTAAAAGTAATTTCGAAAAATGTGCCAAAACTTTTATTCATCTTCATCATTGTTAATACTTGCAGTTTGATTACAACTGTTTGAGTGATATTTATCATAAAAACAAGTAAACTATAATAATTATTTTAAATTATTAATTGAAATTAAAAGTGAAAATTTTAAATATAAACAATTGTTAATTAAATTAATTTTATTTTACATAATAATATAATACATATTTAACATAATAATATAATAAATATTTTCTAGATTAAAAAAAAAGTATAATAGGCAGGAATCGAACCCAGATTAACAGATTGGTAATACAGGGCCGAACTACTCGATCTCGACGATAATGAGTTTAACGTGGCCGGTCTATAAGGAACGTTATAAATTTAAATCAGTTTTTCTTGAAAACAACTGAATATGACGTCTTATCCTTTTACTTAAGTACTTTTCTAGTAGAGTACTTTAACATATTGTTATGACCTGAACGGTGTTCCGCTTGTCGTTTCGAGAAAATCAATATTAAAAGAATCGATATTTTAAAACAGAGGATCGTTCCCTGACGACGTGTCATTGATTGTTCTGTATTACACGCGGTTTTCTGTTGTTACGCGCAGATTTGAGGCGGACGGACGTGTGTCCACGGTGTTGTAATTGTTTCGTTATTAATAAAGTTCTCAAGTTTTTATTAAGAGAGTTGTTATTCCGTGTGCGGCTTATCCGCATAACGCGACTCGCGATTTGTGACCGCCACATGCGCGACAATATATAAGCCTTTTCAAAATCAGTGATCCCAAGTCCGCGTCTTCCCCGTGTTAGTGACTTGTTTATTAGTCTTTTGTTGCTAATATTATTTTGATTTTTACTTACTCAACTATTTGCTGATAAAAATTTTTTGTACATGCTGTTCTTTAAACTCTTTGATTTTATTAACAATACTTTCTCATTCTCATTTATTTAGTTTTTTTATTATACTGCATCACTGTTATATTTAATTGTTATTTTTATATTGATCATCAGATATTGATATACAGGATGTCCCAAAACTCCCGCATTTGGAGTACACTACGTGATTTTTTATACTAAAAAAAACAACTTTTTCCTTTAGCAAAATTGCGTGCGACAAGTAATTTTTACAGTGGATCAGATTAAAAGTGACGAATGAGCGCGCATATGTGCGTAGCGGTCAGGCCTGGCGCGCATTCCTCAGGCCGGCGCAGCCTGGTACTTAATCTTGACGACTTCACTATATTGTTTAAAATATAATACAAGTTAACAAAATAAATATTTGTATTCATCCTTTAACGATTTAATAAAAAAATTGTCTGATTTCGTAGCATAGCAAATAGAGAATAGCAAATCTGTATAATTTTTGTACAGAGAAACTATTTTCTGTAAGAATAATTTTTTATTTTCTCAGCTTTCTAATTCTATTTACTAATTCTATTTTGTTAAACATTGAACACTGTTTATAATACAGAACAGTCACTATTTATGCACACTTACTATTGAATTACTAATCACTTTATCACTTTATTTTTTGTATGAAATCTTTGTTCCCGCCACTTTCTATTTCTATGAGGTCGCGTTGCGATATTCACTGCCAGTACTGAAAATCTATAATATACGTGACCTGAATTATATATTTTCAGTACTGATAGTGAATATTGGAGTGCAGCCTAAGTTAAGTCTTAAATGGTTGTAACAGAGAGCGAAAATAGAGAAAAATAAGATAGAATATCAATGCTGTGATCGGCTAGCTACCTCGCGCATGTACAGTTCATTTTTATCCAAGCTGAAATCGCGAGAGTTGCGTGTATATATTGTGGCTGAACACAGCCATTGTCGAGTAAACACGTGTTTCTTTCGAATAGTCTTATTGAGATCTCTAAATTAAGTCGATGTGTTCTGTTTTTGTGTAAATTTTTTGAAACGACTGTGACGCTTCGCGTTTTGTTTTCCTATCATTTCGAATATCCTATCAATTCGATGTAACTTTGTTACATCATTTGCTGAGTTTGCTTTACACATTATTTTTGTTAATTATTCGTGCATGAGATCTGCATCGATTCATGAGTCAAAATCATTAGAAGAAACAGTAGTCACTTCAAAAACTATTGCACAATTATTGAACAATTATTGAACAATTATTAGTGATTTTATATTGAATAATTAGTTATTGATTGATTTATTAATAAATTCCTTGTTTAATTGATCAAGTGAGTGAAGTGTACTGCATGAATGTATTGAAATATAATACAATTTATAAAGAAAAGTGGAAGAATTTTTAATCTGTTATTCGATATGGACCTGTTTCATCATTAGAATCGACTGATCATTATGTAAAGTCATACGTAAGTATAAACATTCAGCTTGTTCATTGCTCCTTCCGCTTTTCTCTCTCTCTCTCTCTCTCTCTCTCTCTCTCTCTCTCCCTTTTCCCTCGCCTTTCTCTCTTTTTTTCATTACTCTTGATGATTTATTTTACCATTCAATCTATTTATATGCATATATTTCTAAATGTTTTAATTATATATTATATATATATATATAATTTATTATATATAATTTATATATATATATATATATATATAAATATATATAAATTATATATATATATATATAAATATATTATATATATATATTATATATATATATATATAAATTATATAAATTTGATTTAATTCTTTAAATATATTATATATTTAATTTTAACTTACAATATATATTTAAAAAATTAATTTCTTGACTTTTTTTCAATAATTTATTTCATAATATCCTTTTTTCTTTTATTCTTTTATCCGAATTTTGACTTATGTACGATGAAAAAATACATCCATAAATGCTCGGAGTTTGGGCCAGCTCGAATAATAGACAAGGGCAGCCATCTAACTCTCGCGCTATATTCTCGCTAGCCAAATTAAGCCTAAGGTTGTTCTACAACAAGCCGCATGTCGGTGTCACAAGCCGCAAGCCACAAGAATGGACCAATCACAAACGAATGTGGGGGGAATATTTGATTGTAATTGGTCCATTCTTACAGTTCACGGCTCATGACACCGACAGACGATGTAACCGAACGGTTGTAACAAAGTCGCAGTCGTAATCATAGTCGTAATTCCAACGCACAAGGAATTAGCGACATATATCCTTTACGGCCTGTTCTACAATGCGTCGTGTATCGGTGTCGTGGGCCGTAAGAATGGGCTAATCACAGTCAAATGTGGGGAGAATAATTGATTGTGATGCATGACGCATTGTAGAACAGGCTTACCAATTTATTGTGTGTTGGAATTATGATTACAATTACGATTCTATTACGATCTTTCCGCTTCGGAAGCTTTCGCTTTCCTAAATTTGTTCGTTTGATGATTCTAATGTCGAGCCACTCGCGTTTACCATTCTATACATTGATATAATTTGATATACAGGCACATGCACGCGCGTTCACACACACACACACACACACACACACACACACACACGCACGCACGCACACGCACACGCACACGCACACGCACACGCACGCGCACGCGCACGCACGCACACACACACACACACGCGCGCGCGCACGCCACACGCACGCACGCACGCACGCACGCACGCACACGCACACACACACACACACACACACACACACACACACACACACACACACACAGTATATGCGATGTATTTCGGGTGTCAAGTCAACCGAGAACTACCGTGTGACTTTACGCGAGATGCGAGCATCTGAAATTATTGAATCTCAATAATAGCTAAACTGATCAAGTTTTAAGCTTAATTTATAGTTTGAGTCCGCTTGCATAATAAAAGTATTTTTATTTTTCTGCTACGTGCCGTATAAGCAGAGATATTGCTACGCAAAATCCGATTTGAAAATTTTTACTTTAAGAAACGTCGTCGTCATTATTATCGTCGTCGCCATGGTATAAGGAGACAAGGTTGTTTTTTATTCCTGAATTTTTTAAACTAGTGCAAGAAGTGTACACTAAAGCGTTTTCTATTTCCGAAATGATGTCATCGATACTGTTCGTTATTCCAGTGCAACAGAATTTAGTGCACGAATTCACTGAATTCTAGGTCTAGAGTCAGTGCAAGCAGTGCAGGACAAACGAAATTCAATCAGTAGCGGTAAGTTTGAATACCATAAGATATTAATCAATAAGTATGAAAGTAGAAACTTTCTTAGAGTATAAATTCAATATCTGATTGATATTGTTTATATTGTATATATTTTAATATATACTTTAATATAGTACTTGAGATATGCAAGTTAAAATTATCGGCATTACTATTTAGAAAACAGTATTAAATATTAAATATTAAATTTGTAGAAAATTTGTAGATTAAAAAATCGGACGCTAATGCATAATTATAATTATATATAATTAATAATATTATATATAAATATTACATATTTGTTTTTAAATTTATACTTACTGTATTCCATGATTATTATTTTCTAGTCTTTGTAATACCGAAAGGTTGACAATTCCTGCAGGTTGAAAAACATAATTCGAAACATTTAACAATCGAGACAATAGACAAGAGACAAACAATAATAGCAAACAGATTCTCCTTCGCAACTATATTTATTTGTAAGAATTAAGATATTTATTATTTAAGAATAATCTCGAAGGAGAAAAGTAGGGAAGAGAGCTAATACGGAATAACGAACAGGAGATTCGACCGACACTGACATATACAGAATGACATGTACATGTCATTATATAGTCATTATATCAAGGTGTCATTTATTTGATAAATCGGACTTTCGCACATTATTCCGTCTGGCATTCCATTTCCAGAAATGGCAAACGATAATGTAGAAATAGCATTTATCAAAAAAGACGGCGCAGGAAACATTCTGATAAATGAAAATAGATACGTTACATGTATCTCTGAAGATATTAAGATTGCCCCTCTAAATTTAGTATTTATATATTATTTAATGAAGAATTCAAAATTATTTACTATTATGAATATCAGCCTCTGTAGATTTAAATCTGTGTATCAACATCTGTGTATAAACAAAATATAAAAATTAATATATTGTTGTATGCATTTGCAGCAAGATTAGAATTTCACATATATAAAGAAATCGATTTTAATTTTGACAGTATGTATTGTACTATTGATAATAAAAACATATTAATAACATGACATAATATTCTTAGTAATGCAAATGAATTAAATAATGAGGATATGAATAGAAAAATATATAGAGAAGCATTTTGTTGGACAGATACGAGTACAAAATTATTTCTATCTTTGTATAAAGAAAATATAGATCTATTTGTACAAAGAAAAATTAAAACAAAATGATTCTGCAAAAAATTTCAGAAAAAATGAAAATGCAAAGCTATAATGTTTCTGCAACACAAGTAGAAAACAAATATAAATCATTGGAACGATCTTATAAAAATGTAATAACCCATAATAAAAAAAATAGAAGAAATAGATTAAGTTGTGCTTATGAATAGTATATCAATAAATTTTAAAATGTATAAAAAAATTAATATTTATTATAAAACACGTTTAATTTAATTACAGGGAATTAGCAGAACTATTAGGCGGAAAACATAACATTGAACCCTTATTGTTATCAGGAAATAAAGGCATAATTTTAAAAAATGATAATAGGTCAACATCTTTGTAAATTTTATATTAGATTTTAAATAAGAAAAGTCTTAATTATTAGAAACTGTTTCTTATATAATAAAATTGTTTTAATCATTTATTTTAAATATATTGTAGATCTATATATATAATGAAAATAATGAAAATAATTATAATAGTATAAATACAAGTATACAAATTAAAGCTAAGCAACATGTAATCAACCAACCGATAATGTCGCATCAAGCAATAACGAAGAAATGATACACCTCCAAATACCTTCGCACCTGCCAACAAGCGAGCTAGGCGAATCAACACTGCTGTTATTTTGTTAGTGCAAAATAGCAGACGCGGCCGGATATATAAACCCGGTCGATCCACGATAAGACAGACCAGACCGATTCGATTCTACGACCTGTTCACATCTCTGACTGATACCAATAAACCAGGCATTCCTGATCTCCACCGAGCATACTCGACACCAGGTATCATCCATTCACAAAGATGAGAAAATCGGGACAAAGTATTCTTAGTCCTCGTCAAGCATTCTTGACTCTCGTTTCCTTCGAGACAGAGCATTCTCAGTCTCAGCGCTTCTTTGCTAACGATACGAGCAAACCGGAACGGAACAGTCTTAGTCTCCGATAAGCATACTTGTCACTCATTCCTTCTATCTTCCACTCTGAGATAGAGCATTCTCGGTCTCATCAATCCCGCTTATACACGAGCATACGGGACGGAATATTCTCAGTCCCCGACAAGCATACTTATCTCTCGTGCAAAATTTACGAGCCAGAGCAAGGATTCTCGCTCCTGACATTCAAATGCACATCGACCGCGCGAAAATACTGCGGCACGCACTGCGAGCGCTATCGCCGAATCACGCTCGATCAATCACGTGCCTACGCGATTAGTAGGTCCCGACGCGAGCCAATCTCTTGCCCCGACGCACGTGTCGCGCGCACCGCGCATACTTCGCCTGCACCGAGAATCTCACGGCGAACCAACACCGCTGTGTATCCACCTGGATTAATTCAAATAAATATACACTATTTTAACAAAACAACCGAGTCAAATAATTTTATTAATTACCGAATCCGGCAACCGATGAGCACGTCCGCGCACTCGAACTCGCACAACACCCGGCGAGGATGAACCGTTATAATAATAAATTTAGATTTACAAAATAAATAGAAAATATTTTTTCTTTTATTATTAAAAAATAGCTAACCAAAAATGTTATATTAATGTTTAATTTTAAGCATTTATTTCGTTAAAGATAAAGATTTTTTTAATTATTTTATGATTTAAAGAATGTTTTGAATTTTATTTTATACATTTATTTCGTTAAAAAATATTTTTGTTATTATTTTTTTAGTTCAGAGATGAATGAAAGTAGAATGTATGTTCTGAATTTATATTTAAAAAATTTGTTTTTTTTTATTAATATTTGAACATTATATGTTTCAAAATATGTTTCAAAAATATTATGTTTCTTTAATATTACTTTTTAAGAATATTCTTAAAAAATGTTTTTTAGTTTATTTACTACTTTAGTTTATGTCTAGTCTTTAGTTTGTTTTATTGTAAAAATAAAAGTTTACAATAAAGAATGATTTATAATATTTAATTAAGATTTGTTTAATATTTTTATCCAATAATTACACAATTTACAGTCAATACGTATTTTATTTCTTATTAAATATATACGAACAAAAATATACAAAAACTAAATAAAATGTTTTAATATATATATATATATATATATATATACATTAACATCTATATTTTATATTAACATCTATTTATATTAATATCAATATTTATATATGTTTATATATTAATATATAGTCAATTTTATAAAGAACAAGCAACAAAAAAGAGTTACGTCCAACCCGAGGTAAATATATTTTTATATATATTTTTTTTAAATGGATGGGGCTTGGAAGGACGCTCCAAATACCTTCTCGCAGGTGGCCGCGCTGAGGCGTCCCTACGAGTCAGACACACTGTGCAGAGCCACGAGTGCGAGTCAACGTCTTGAAAAAGACGCTATGACTTCGACTGCGTAACGTGCGTCTGTCGGTCCGTAATTTAGGCAAGAGAATTTAATCTCTTTTGCCAGGGACAGGACCATGCGCGAATCTTGAGATAATGAGGAATGAAAGAGGGAGCAAATAACTAAACGATGAATAATTTAAATTTTACATATAATTAATAAATTTAAAACGATTACAAGGTACGTATCAAAATCGTATACAAGATTGTACATTAGCTACAAGATCGCATCATTATATTTTTTCTTTTACATTGGAATATATTTACTGATGATATATTTACAAAAATATAAAACAAGAAGGGTGTTACGTACAGAAATTCGTGTGTTCTAGAAATCGACGGATGTATTGTTTGGTTTTTCTGTGTATAATTCTATTAATCTATTAGTTTAGTATTTTTAATTTGTTATTAATCTATTTTAAATTGTATGTTGTTGACTGTGTGTGGTTGTTCTGAGAGGAGGTCGGGTTTTCGCTAGTGAGGTTTAGGGGAGGAGGGAAAGGAGTCCGTAGTTCACAGAACTCGTCCAAGGATTTCTGGGTGCGGAAATCTGGATATATCTGGAGATCATGGCGCTCTGGGAAGAGTACACTGAAATCTGGGGGTGATCCAGGTTTAGTTTTGATCGGGGAATAGGATGGAGGAGATATGTGTAAATAATGGGGTCTCCTGCTGGAACAACTCGTGGTTCCTTGATGTGTTAAAACCTCGGATGTCCTAAGCGAAGGATAGTTCCCCGTCTGGCGAGCTCGCTTGTTCCGACGATAACGGAGCCTCTTCAGGGCTCGCCTCCGTCTTTGAGCGTCGGAGAGTGTGGATGATGCAACTTTCACTAAAAGAAATGGATTTGGAAGGAAATGTCATTAATCGCGAACCTTAAGGAATTCTCTGAAATATTTCAGGAAACCGAGAGATCCGATAGAGGAGAGAAATTAAAAAGGGAAAGAGAAAATTGTAAGAGAGGAGAGAAAAAGGAAAAGAATAGATTTTCCGAATTACTCGGCAGCCATGAACCTGCTGAGTGCTCCGCAACGCATAGGGAGCCCGAGAGGTTCGACGGCTGAAGCCAACAGAGAAGAAGCAGATTTTTGCCGAACTATTCGGCGGCCATGAACCTGCTGAGCGCTCCGCAACGCATAGGGAGCCAGAGAGGTTCGACGGCCCAAGCAAAGAAAGAAAGAGAAAAGAAAAAGAAAAAGGGAGTAGACGTGTAAGGAGAACGGCAGAGGATAGAAAGGATGTAAGGGAGGAATGAGAAAGTATAAGGAGAAGAGACCCGAAAACTATTATTAGAGAATTTTTTATGCAATTAAACTTGCAATTAAACTTACTTTTACTCTGGAGACTTGAGACCTGCGAGATGAAGGCGGTAATGGTGTCGTCAGGAACTTGATCACTTGTACTTGTTGATTATTTTCGACTGACACCGACTGAATTATTGACAAACTGAATTATCGACAAACTGATAAACTGAGAATGTTCCGACCGTGTAAAAAAAAGGACTTAGCAGAGAGAGAGTGTGTTCCGTGCCTTTAAGGGCACTATATATATATATATATATATATTTATATATATATGATTTCGTTGAGGAAAAACATCTGTACACGTGTTGTCTTTCCGCGATTGGGATAATAGGGATTATCCGCTTAGCCAAATTCTTAGTAACCGACTCCCAGAAGAGATCAGTTGCGTGGCCGTCGCGATCGTAACAGAACACGTGTCATCCGTTTATCTGCTTAACTAAATTTTAATAACTAATATCCGAAAGAGAAGAATCGTGCAGTCGTCAAGATGTAACATCGGTGTACTTCCGCGATTAAGATAATAGGGATTATCCGCTTAGCCGAATTCTAGAAACCGACTTCCAGAAGAGATCAGTCTAACAGAGTAACAGAACATGCGTCACTCGCTTTGTCCGCTTAATTAAATTCTAATAACAGATACCCGAAGGAGAAGAATCGTGCAGTCGTCACGACGTAACAAAAGAACTATAATAATAATTATTGCAAAGATGTATGTATAGATATTATATATATATATATCGCTCAATTATGTTGTAATTTTCTGTTATTTAAGAAGGAAGAACGTTTTATGTATATATATATATATATATATATATATATATATATATATATATATATAGTTTGCGCAAATATATATATAGTATATATTCGAGGTGAATGTAACGTCAGTATGGCCGAGCTGTAAGAATTTGTATAGGCCATCCGTTAGGTTGCTCCGATTGCGATCATTTCGGCAACTAGCGACGCTAATAATTTCGACGAATTCAGCTACTGTAAAGACAGTAGACACGATGTTGTTTGGTTGATCATTTTACAAAATTTAAATATATTTACAAATAAAATTCAAAAAAATACATAAAATACAAAATACTCTAAAAAAAGTATTTAAATACAAAATACAAAATGTATTTAAATAAGGATTTAAATACAAAATACAAAATGTATTTAAATATGTATTTAAAAGTAAAATCAATTTATTTAAACAAAAACAATACTCGAAAATGACGCACGCGCAAGAAACGAAATGCACGCACAAAATCTGAATCAATGATTAATATTGAACACCGAATGTGCTTCCGCACTACCGAAAATGGCACTGGAAACTAATGTGTCGGATTACGAGACTCGATTATTACAAAAGATCGGAACGAATTACTTATTCAACTGATAACTAATGAAGCGAGATATCGAGTGTTGAATCGGCGCAATACCGGCATGCTTCGGACCGATTCTCCGTGAATTTCTGAACAATACGCATGCGCTATCTCATCGTGATATTCACGTGATGTGTGATGAGCGCCGCTAGTTGCCGAAGTGACCACAATTGGAGCAACGTAACGAGTGGTCTATAAAAATTCTTACAGCTCGGCCATTCTGATGTTACATTCGCCTCGAATGTACTATCTATATATATATATATATATATATATATATATATATATATATATATAAAATGTTCTTCCTTCTTAAATAACAGAAAATTACAACATAATTAAACTATATATATATATATATATATATATATATATATATATATATATACATATATAACCAAATGGAAGTTAGCAAAATATAAATTAAACATGAAAATATAAACCAAATATTAATAATCAAGATAAAATCAAATATAAATGTTTCAAACACAATAGATTTCTTAAGAATATTAATTGCTTTTTTATTACATAGCTTACGCATTTAAATTCTAGTACTTAACCTAACGCTTAATGATTAATAAGGTAATCTAAAATATTTAATTAATCATAATAGTAATATTTCTTAAACTAAGATTTGTTTTTAATTTCTCGATGATGGCATAGAATAGAAGAAAAGAAAAGCGACCATGTAACTTCTAATTTCAACTAAAATAATACTAATTATATTCCTAGGATTCCACTGGGTTGACCCAAGATTTCAGTTTATCAGGCGATAATATCATGTTATAGGCACATTGTGTTATATTGAATCCCGGAATGGCCTTCACATAACGATTGTGATTTAGAATTTTCGCGATCATATACTTGGATATATACTGGTTTGTAATTCGGTCCTTGTAATTCGGTTTGAGTTTCTTATGTTCGCCAGGCTTGTTTTGCGTGATTCGCACGAGGACATAATCACCTTCTCGATATTTCGACTGTTTCTTATATCGGTTATCGTAATAACACAGTTATATTCCCATAATTTTTCATTTGTTTTCAAAGCCAAATTCCTCACGACTTCTCTTTGTTCGTCAAAAGAAACAGGTGTTTTTGCTAATTCGGTTACCAACGACTTTATTTGTTGATCGTCTTGCCCTCTTTTTTCGAAACTGAATAGTCTCGACGTGAAGATTTTAATGCCGAATTATTCGCCCATGGTGAAGCCACTGCTACTTGTCGCAATTTAATATTTAAGTTTTGCAAAAATGTAAAAATTCCTCTGACGTAAATGCTGTACCGCGATCAGTAATGATTTCTGACGGATAACCCAGATATTGAAGATATTGAACAAATTTCGTAAGTGGTCTATAACTTCTCTTGAATTTGTAGATTTAGTTGGAAAAAGCCATGTGAAACGCGAAAATGAATCAACCAAAACTAAAATATACTTATAACCATCATTGAAAATTTCTAAGGGCTCGAAATGATCGAGATGCAACGTTGTATAAAGTACAGTCGATGCATCACCGATTTGTGATTGCCCTTCAAATCGATGCGTTGACGAGTTTGCGACCAAACACGTCAAGTAATTTTCAATATAATGTGAATTCGTGAATTCGTTTTCACATAGGAAACCAATATGTTTCGTGTATTCCGAAATGTTTTATCAAATCCACAGCGCTTTATCATCGTGGTAAATACGAATAATGCCATTAATCATGCTTTCTGGAACTACGAAACGTGGGCGATCATTATCCTTTTTATGAATTTGGCTAGAACTTATATGCCATTCTTCCATCACATCATTTAATATCTGACCGAGAGTATTGAAACCAGTATGACTATCAGGAAAGTGTTTCGCGCTGAGTACAAGTATTTCTCTTTGCATATCATCATTTCGTATGAAATGAGCTGTCAGGCTTATAAATGACTTGTTGTTTGTTAGATTAGTCCAAATATCGATGGAGAACGATATGTTTATCGCAGTAATTAATTTTTCTTTAACATGTTTTCAAATTTTCATACAGACGTGGCATAATTTTTTCGAAAAATATGTTCTACAAGAGGATACTGCGGTGCCAAATATTTTATTAACCTTTGAAAGCCTTTTCGCTCAACTAATGCGAATGGTTCAGCATCAAGAGTCATCATTTCGCTTAAAATATAACAAAAATAAACAGTTGAGAATTTTAAACTTTATAACTAATTTATTATTATAATACGAACGTTTGTTCATTAGGAACAATATTAAACATAACTTGACGATGAATACTAACAAATTAGCATAAATATTTAATTATTTAATATGTATTCATAATAATATTATAAAATATATAGCGTTTCTCTTAAATATATATAAAAATAAAAAATACTCACAGATATTTTTGATTATGTTTATGGTTTTTAGATCATCTAAAAACCACATTTCTTTTTTCTTAATTAAAGATTGTAAAGTAGGCTGATGAGATTTTGATTTTGAGATTGATGATGGAGAGCTTGGTGGATCACATTCAGCTTTGTTGATATTTATATTTCCATCCATGTTTTCTATTGCCAATGGATGTTTACTTTTCAAGTGATTCCAGAAAGGTTTTGTAGAGAATAATTTAGGCATTTTTTCTCTCATAATTTTTTTTTTGCGACGATTCACAAAGTAAACTATTGTTCACTTGTGAATCGCCTTCTACTTTTTTTTCATCATTATTACATATTTTTAAAAATTTCCATACGTTAGATTTTCCTTGTGCCATTATATTTTATAATTGAATGCAACAATAAAATGAACGATATATTCTTTAGGTCTACACCATGTAGAAGATGAATTTATCAATAATTTTCTCTAATTACTTTGCTATTAATATCTTCTCGTAGATTAAGTTAGAAAACTTTTCACTAATGCACTTCAGCATTATTGAAAATAAACCTTTAAACCTTTAAAAGCTTTAAAAAGATTGTACAAAAGAGAGCCTGATAAAAAATGATTAGGGATAATACCAAATAAGAAGGGAGGGTGTGAGTCACGGCGGAGCCCGACCACGAACCAGTCGTGAAAACTCGTAATTATTTTGCGAAAAAATACCACCTCAGCCAGGAATCGAACCTGGATCTCCTGCTTACCGGGCAGGCATCTTATCCTTTCGACTACCGAGGCATGTGATGATATTTATCGCAATAAATGATTTATCGCAAAAAATGATTAACTTTGTTCCTAGAGGACTCTGCGTCTCGAATCCCGCACTAATGGCACCAATTTTAAATATCAAATTTCGATCCGATATCCGGATACTAATAATATTCGGCTATCAAACCGGATAATAAAAAGGAGCTGGATAGATCGGATACCAGATATTTGCCGGATATCCAGCACATCTCTGATTATGACAACAGTTATCAGCAGCAATTCAGCAGCAATATTCAGACAGCAATTATCTTAACATATAAATATTATTAGTATTTAAATTTTCTTTTATAAAATACGCGGATGATTTTGTAATTTTTTTAGTTAGTTCGAAGATTAGTTTGAAAATTTAAATGAAATGTGCACTTGTAAAAAATTAAAAAAATATACATATTTTTTTTAATTACATGCAACAATAATATAACTTTTGTAAATACTTTATTAAGAAAATAATAAAAATATTTCTCTAAATACGATTGAAAAAAATTAACTTTCAAATATATATAATATTGATAATTATCTGTCATTTCGACAACTTACCTGAAGAGGAAAAAATCGAAAACTTTTATTATTGAACTTTTGAAAATTCGGACTATCCCGATTCTATGTTACCTAATTTATATCACTACAACTTCCCTCACTTTTTCAATCTCCAAACAGTACTCAGAAAGTTGCCCTTTTTGAAGATGACTGTTTAAGATTTTGAACGGTATTTTGATAACACGTAAAAATACATATTGTTATATATAGACTCAACATTCATGCTTTATAAATGTTGTAAATATTACATTTGTATAAAAGATTTGATATGCCACTATTTTTAAAAAATAAAATCCAAGCAGTAGTATCTTTTATTTAAAAACCAAATGATATGTATATCTTTTTACCCATTCGAGATTTTCTTTTCTAAGCCAGGTAGTAATTATTTAGTTTTAAAATATTATTATATCACAAAATTGCTTTACTTTGTAAGACACGCGATGTTTATGAGTTCAAAAAAAAGATAATTTTTATTTTACTTATGTCTTACAATAATTTTACAATAGTTCTTAGAGTATAATATTGAATATGCTATCTTAGAGAACTGTGAGCCGCACTGACAGCATAATGACTGACTTTTCCGAGCTTTTCGTATTGTCTTATATAGGGCTTGAAAACAATAAAAAGTACAAAGTCGAAATAGAAGATTTAAAGATTTAGAGATTTAGGGAGATAAGAGATAAAAGTCTTAGGTGTCCAAACCTTACAACTTAACCTAAATTTTTATCACAAAGAATTGAAGAATAACAGTACAAAATAAATGATAAAATTTTATTTGAATAAAAAAAAATTTTTATGTAAAAACACTTGGCGCTGCTCGACCGAATAAGGAAAATAATGAAAATGTAAAACTAATGATGAAATTATCTGAATGTTATAAATAAATGCAAGATTTGTTGTTTAATATGATAATTACAATGTTCACAACGAACGCAAGAAATAAAATTAAAATTTTATACTTAATTCTAATTCGCACAACCATATAACCTGATCGCATTTACAATTTGCAATAAACGCAAGAAATTAAAACTGAAATTCTATATTTAATTTTAATCGCACAAACGTATAACTTGCTCACATATACGCGCTGACAGATATTTTTATTATATTTTCTTATGACATCTTATTTTTTTTATTCAGTCAAAATTATATATATATGTAATTTTGACTGAATAAAAATATATATTTATTTGTGTTCTTTTTATGTTTAGAGATCTGAGCAACGCCAAATATTTTTACATAAAAATTTTTTTTATTAAAATTTTATTTTATTTATTTTGTACTGTTACTCTTTAATTCATTGTGATAAAAACTTAGGTTGAATAAAGCAATTTTGTGATATAATAATATTTTAAAGCTAAATAATTACTACTACTTAGGTTAGAAAAGAAAGTCTTGAATGAGTAAAAAGATATACATATCATTTGGTTTTTATTATTTTTAAATTAAAGTTACTACCACTTGGATTTTATTTTTTAAAAATAGTGGTATATCAAATTTTTTATACAAATGAAATATATAATTTGGCTAAGGTGAACTTGTAGCTTAATGTTTATAGGATTATAACTTGTTGCGAGGCAACCTAAATAATGCAACCCGACCTCGTAACATCGCTGATTAGCCAGAATCTCAAGGATTCCCCGAACTATTAATTAAGTAATTAAAATGTGTAACTAAAATAATAAGAAATAATGCGCGTCCACGCCGATTGCAATTGATGTGCAATTCAGCATTGATGCTGACTCCGATAACACATGTCGAAACGTTGACGTACCAAACAACGTTTCGACACGAGGACGCGCCGAGGCTGCGTAACAGCGGGCCGATAAAAAGCGACGAGAGCAATCAGGTGCGTCTCAACTCAGAGGCTCAGAATTAGAGGCACGGACGTACGAGTACCGACGCGTAGGAATATCAAGGAAGTGTGATAGTTCACGGGTGATTCTGAAGTAAAGAACAAGTCAGATTAATAAAACGTTTATTTAAAATTCAGAGTTTGTGGTGCCCCTGTCCCCTCTTCCATCACTCTCCCCTCAATTACACCCGGAGCGGCACAACATACTTGGCGCCAGTTATTGATATCAAATCTTTTATACAAATAATAATGATGACGTTTCTTAAAGTAAAAATTTACGAATCGGACTTTGTGTAGCAATATTTCCGTTCATAGGGCACGTATGTCCTTTTATTGATATCGTTGTTTACCTTTGTTTGTTTACCTTTTTTTAAAAAGGTAATTTTGTAATGATATCATGCATTTTGTTAAAGATACATTAATTAATTTTACACGAAACATATTATATTCTGCCCACCAATGATTCGCTGGATCTTACAATGACCCTAACTTATCGTTTATTATTTACATGATTGATAACGCCCTTTGTTTATAGGACCTCTAATATTTCTTTTATTATACTATTATACTGCGAGCGCATGTGATAAGTCATTTCTTTATATTATTGTATTATCAACTCTGCAAGATTTTGTATCGTAGAGATTAGTGCATAAATCATATTATCTATTGATATTATTAATTGAATATGTTATCGATTGAATGCGTTAATAGATTAGTTCGGTATAAAGATATAAAGAAGATATACGTGAACAGTGTAAACTGTCAGTGCAAATCTTTCAATGATTTTGAAAGTCTTATTGATTCTGCGGATAAATCGGGCCGATAAGTCGGGGTCACTGTAAGACCCAGCGAATCATTGACAGGTGTACATTGGAGCGCTTCTCGCGAGAGAAAGTGCAATTGTACATGAGAGAAAATGATGATGATGACAACGACGACGTTTCTTAAAGTAAAAATTTCTAAATCGAACTTTGCGTAGCAATATCTCCGCTCGTAGTGCACGTAGCAGAAAAATAAAAATACTTTTATTATACAAGTCGAACTCAAGCTACCGATCGAACCTACTTAGAAATTGATCGGTTTATCAGTTATTGAGATTCGAGTTTTGCTCGCATCTCGCCGACTCGCGTAAAGTTACACGGTAGCGTTCAGTTGACTTGACACCCGAGACACTACCATGTCTCCTGACTATTTAATATACAATACGCAGGCATTAATCCGTTACGGAACTTGCGTTCACAATATCGTATATGTATTGTGAATTAATATTTTATCCCTTTATATATACCATTAAATCTCTCCAAACTGGAATATTTATTTGTGCTTTAAACTTATTAATTTTAGATACATTTTTTTTGTAACAAAGTCACTCACATGATATACAAACATATCGAGGTGTGTCCATGGAGCGCTTAGTTAACCTTAAAAGCATTTTTATATTTATAAATAATATCCTCATCATTCAAAATACTATCAGTATGCTGATGTTTGTACATACAATTTGCTGTTTTTTTTGTATTAAAGTTATAATTTGATTAAATGCTCTGCTGATTTATCTAAATCAGCAGAGGTTAAAGCCTTCTTTAAATTTAACATTTTTTTATAGAAATTTGTCATATGATAAACTAAATGTTTAAAATATCTAACCATTGGAAAATGAGATGATAACAGGAAGAAACATCGCTTTGCAAAGAGTTGTATTAATGTAACAAATATGTGTATGACCTTAATATTCGAATTCTCTTTTATTGTACATTTATGAATCTTCTGTAATAATTTTCTTGAAAGTACTTATCGTACTTGTGATGTACTTATCGTTCGGAGAAATGTTTCATAACAATTAATTAGAAGTAGATCATTAGTTTTAATTATTATTAGTTATAATTCGTTGCATAACCTTTTTTTTGCTTGTCCTTTCATCAAAGGTAATACGTTTGTATTTTGATCTTTCAAGTTCCAGAGATAGTGATAAAGTAACGTTACAATACATGGAATCGATAAAATAATTTTCAAACGAAGTTGTATGGCTTGATTTGCCACAAAATGCACTTAATTTATCACCAATTGTTTTATATTTAATAGCGAAACTCAAGCACACTCCTGATTTCTTTTTTAGTAAAATTTGTCACGGCTAAATCTTATAATTTTAAATGAAAGAATGCGTGCAGTATGATAACATATTGATTTATTGATTTATTGATTGAATTCCTGTTGGTATCAGACTACGCCTGTTGCTAACAAAGATTCGGATGACACCTCTGAGAAAGAACCTTCTTAATTATACCTTCGGAAGAAGGAAGTGAGAAACTCGCGCGGGGGGTTCTGATCATTTCCACCTATAAATATGCGTGCGAAGAAAGCGCTAGAACCTTTGGGTTTTAATTCTCCTATTGTTTAAGCCAGTTGTTTATCATCATTGATTTTAGGGTTAAATTCCTTACTCTGTCGCGAATTACTGTTAATAGAATTGTGAATTTCGATTCTAACTTATGATAATTCTCTTAGGAGAATTTAAATTTATCTAAGTAAAGCCTCCTTAACTAAATAAAGGTAATTTTAAATCAAAACAATAGACTCAAAATCTCTCAAATAAAAAGACTCAAATCTTATTCTTCTTTTTTAAATATTTCTTAATTAAAAAATCAAGAAAATAATTCTAAATCCAAATTTAGTTGCTGACAAGAGCGTAGTGTACCATTTAGTCGCAACCAATGGTGTTGCAGCTAAATAATTTGAATTTAGAGTTTTAATAATAAATAATTAATTTCCAAGAGCATTCATGCCCAAAAGAGGAGGGCGCAGAGTTCAAATTAAAAGATTAAGATTTCAATTAAATTAAACGATAATTTCGAATAAAGATCCCTTCTCATTATTCCTAAAACTTAAAGAATTAGAAAGACAATCTGAAATAAAAATAATCAAGCAAATTCCTAAATATAAATTGAGAAAAATTGATTTTGAAATAAATTATCCAAATTATAATCGAATTAATAGGCAAGATCCGCGATACAAAATTTATAAAATTTGTTTTCTATTCGGGGTTGATTAAATCACAAACCGGTCCAATCCCAAGGTAAAGTATTTAAATGTATTGACCCAAAAACGGATAATCAGAATAACAAGTAACAAGATGTTGTAGCCAGATCTACAACTAATAATAAAAGTAGTCCGCATGGCAACAAAATTAGTCCGCATGAAATTCGGGAAAAGTCTTTCGAAAGACGACACAAATGCGTGATCGCCAAAATTGCGATCAATCTTTCGAAAGACCGCAGAAATGCATCGCGCGAGAATATTGCGAAAAGTCTATCAGCAAATTCCTCAATTTGCTGATCGAACCAGGCGTGATATTGAGCAATCAATATCACGCGATCATGGACGCAACCGATCAGAATGTTGATCGGGCATCGACCAGTCTATATAATCAATCACACAAGGCGGAGTTGCGGAGAGTCAAGAATAACGTGTCGTTCGGAATCATTACTATAATTATCGCGCAAGATATTACCAGAGCGCGGCGAAGTTCACGCGAGCCGTACTATCAGCGTCTCAGGTGACATACTCGGTCGACGGCCGCCAGAGTAACGCGACACGCGCCGAGCCGCCCGCCGACGTTTAATCGTGTGTGAAAGAAATAAAATAAGCAATACTAAACCCACGAAATTGTACATTTATTAAATAAACCAATTAAAAATAAAGAAAGTGTGTTAGTGAATTCAAGAAGATTTCCTTCCATTCTTTTAATCCTGCTCGGAGTCCCAACTCCTTAAACTTAACGAACCCGACTATCCCTAATATTATCGTTGTAGCCCATCCGGGGTACAACAAAGTTAATATTTTATACATATTGCGGATATAACTATCTTGAATATGCATACAATAATGTACGATTTTTTCAGCTTCTAATTCTAATTCTGTTTTTTCAACATGATTTTTCTCAAGTCTATTATAAATATCCCTAATTGCTTTAGGATTATGAAATTTTATATAATTTGGAACCAAAACTTTTCATATTTTCTAATAATATTTCTGGCAATATCGCGATTACTTTTAACAAGACTGGATTTTAATTTCTGTTTCTCGTAATATTGTTTGTTATACTTATCATCATAATTTATTTTTTTTTTCTATCTCGTTCGTGCTAAAAATTTTGTAAGTAACGTAATTCGTTTTTTTAGCACAATTTTCTTCTAAATTTTGTTGATATAGACGACGTTTTTTAGCACGATGCTAATGGAAATACTTTTTGAACAACACTATATTGCGGGTCTTGAGGAAAATGTTCAATTTGTTTCAAGAATTTGTATTAAATGCAAACGCATAAACTTATGTTCATACTTCACTTTGTCAGGTTTAATGTTAAATAATAATGAAGCAAAAGCTATTGCGAATACGACTCGGTTGATGTTGCATAGTAGGAAATTTGACAGGATTTTTGACGAAATCATGTGTTGGAAATAATCTTTTCAAAAATTATTCATGATGTTCGTGCAATCTTTTGTTATTTAAGAAATTATATATATATATATTTTCCTATCGTAATAGCTACATACCCAATGTCCATCTGATGAACTAGATGAACTGTGTAATATTTGTATGTGCTTTTTATCCATTGGTATGGATGGTATAGTATCAAGTAACTGTATTTTCTACGTTTCAACAGGTGCATATTGTGAACAATTTCGTAATGCATGTCTATCATCTATCCTGAACAATTATGTTTTTCTCTGTAGGCTTTAAAGTTATAAATTTTTTTGTTTGTACCGACATTTTTTTCTAAACTGATTTTTTTATACTATATGTAAATAATCAAAGCTAATAACAACTGATATTTTTCAGCGCTTATGGCAGCCATTATACAGTGCCAAGCAATCGATATTTTTTAGTGCTTATGGCAGTCATTATACAGCCAAGCAGTCGATAAACTAGAATATATAAACGCTGAATTTAATGCTAATACAATTCACTTACACTTACAAAACGCAGATAACGCAATACTTATGACTATTTGGATACATATAATGAGAATTATCTCGCAAACCTCGTAAACTATTAATGGATATACGGACGCATTTGATCCGGCGCTACGATTCCAATATAGGGTCAATTAAAATGCTGGGTTAATTGAAATCCATCAATATCGATAACAATATATCTATCATGACCGAGAACTTTTTTAACGAGGTAAGACCCTTTAAGAGATAAGATCTTTTTTTGTTTTTTTGTTTTACACCTGGTACGATTTCGATATTCCGAATCTCAACGTAGTCGCCTATTTTATACTCGCGAGCGGCCTTTCTTTGTAAATTATATCGTTTTTCATTTTGGAGTTAACTCCTTAATATTCGCAGAAGCTTTGGTTCAAATTTCTTCGAGGTCACGATTCACATCCGAATTGAATATGTATCGTAATGAATCATTGGTTTTTCCTTTCTGACACCAAACAATCACGAAGGAGTCTCATTGTGGCTCGACAAATAGTATTATTTAAAGAATATTCAACCTTGTTCAAAACTTGATCCTATTTAGAGGGAGTTTCACTCAACTTAGCTATCATTGGCGTCATGATTTTTTATTAAAACGTTCCGCTTGACCGTTAGATCTTGGAATGCTTACCACGATGAGAACATGCTCAATACTTTCGTTCTTCAGAAATTCTTTAAACGCGTCAGATGTGAAACATGTTCCTCTATCCGAAATTAAACGCTTCGGTCGGCTGTATGAACAGAAATAATCGCGCAAATATTTTATCAATTCATCTGTCGTGGTTGATTTGCAGGAATAAAATCTTATGAATTTAGTGAACGCATCAATAATGAGAAATATGTGTCGATCCCTTCCCAGTTTTTTCCAATGGACCGAAGTGGTCTACGTGGATTATCATAAATGGTAGCTCCTCTTTTGGAATGTAAGAAGCCTTCGGTTACTTGGTGGCGAGAATTCAATACAGCGCAGACAATTTGCAACATACTCTTTTATCTTTTTGCGCATCTTCGGGAATTAATATATTTTGGAAATATTCCCAACAACTTTATCAACGGCGACGTGTCCGATGTCGTCATGACACGATCTAATTACATTAATTTCCATTGTGATACGTAAAACAGTAGCTTTTTATTTTTATCTTTCCGATAGACCAAATAAGAAGGGAGGGTGTGCGTCACGGCGGGACCCGACCACGAACCAGTCGTGAAAACTCGTAATTATTTTTGCGAAAAAAATACGACCTCAGCCAAGAATCGAACCTGGATATCCTGCTTATCGGGCAGGCATCCCTTCGAGGCATGTGATGATATTTATCGCAAATAACGTGTTTAGAATAACACATCAACAATACAATGATATACATATATACGTATATTACAATATACATATATACATGTATTCTCTCGAATCCCCGACCGGCAGAGAGATGATGGTCCTATTCTCTCGAGATCGTCACGGTCGTAATATTTTACGTCACTCTTTTCAAGGTTTTCCCGAATTTTAACAATCTCGATATCTCGATCTTGACAGATAGATAAAGTTCTCTCAAATGTGCTACCTTCAAGCATATTGTGACATCTACTAAGCGCGTCGACATGAGACATTCGCTTTCCCGAATGATGTACTATCTCGTAGTCGTAATCCTGTAAAAATAACACGATATTCGCGGGTTTACGTCTTTTTTACTCAGTGTAAGGCGAAAACTAACACAGTCGGTAACGATTCTAAACTTTCGTCCAACCAAATAGGTACGGAATCTTTTTAACGCATGTACTACCGCTCACTCAAGCTGAAAGCTGTAGCTATTTGGATTCGGCGGAGTAGTTCGCTGGCTCAAAAGAAATGGGCTTCCACACTCTATCACTTTGTTTTTGGAATAAGATTTCACCGAATCTGCTTGTATTCGCATCACAATGTAGTTCGGTCTGCGCACGAGGAGAATAGATCGCTAGTAGGGGCTTACTGGCTCAGTAGCGCTTCAATATTTCAAACGCTTTGTGCTCCGCGGCATCAAAAATGAAAACGGCATTTTTTTTTATTAAATCGTATGGCAGTTTGGTTAAAAACGAAAACTGAAGAACGAATCGTCGGAAATCACTTGCCAGTCCAACGAAACGGTGTACCTTCCTTTTCGGAATCGGATAATTTAACACAGCTTGGATATTTGCGTTGCTTGGTCGTATCCCATATTCACTTACACAATATCCAAGATACTTTATCATTTGAACAAAATAACATTTATTCAGTCGAAACTCTAAATGACTCTTATCAGCCAGCTCAAATAATTCAGATAAGATAATTATATGTTCAAATTTTCAGTGGCAACTAATATATCATCAAGATACAATAATATTTTATGCTGTCTTATTAACGTCAAAAACGGTATGTATAAAATGCGCTGGAATACACGCGGCGTGTTTGTGAGACCAAAAGGCATTCGCAAATACTCATATTGTTCTATTGGAATTATAAACGTGAATTTTATTGTCGCTTCTTGCATTATCACATGATGAAATCCATCTTTTAAATCTAATACGGAAAAATTTTTTACTTCGCAAACGATCAATGTTGTCATCTGTGAGCTCGGTAGGAAAATTATCACATATTGTTATCTTATTCAATTCATGGGAATCAACACAAAGTCGTAAATCATCGGTTTTTTTTTGTAAACTAAAATTGGACTTGTGTACGGCGAGTTACTCGGACGGATTATTTTTTTCTCTAACAGTTCGTCTAGAATTTTTTGCAGTGCCTCTCGGCAAACGATAGTTTCTGCGGACACGAATTAATTGGTTGATCGTGCGTTAAAGCGATACTCCTCTCGAACTTAGGTCCGCACTTTTCCGTCTGAAAATTCTTAAGATAATGAGACTTGTAAATGTCACTAATTTTATCACGCGTATCTTGTTCGATTTCGGGATTAACTTATAATTCGTCTCGCATGCTATTAGAACATTCAACATTCAACCGCAACATTCAATATTTGTTTAACATTTGTTTCGTTCACGATTTCGATCTCGATAGTGTGTCCGAGCACAACACGCAATAATGAACAAGTTAAAAAGTCTCTTCCTAAAAGCACTTGATATGTCATCGTATCGTTGGATACAGTAAAACTTAATTTTCACGCGCATACCTTGTATTTCTACATCGCCATAGAAAATATTTAGAATTCTAAGACGCGAATCGTTAATATCACAAAATTGACCAGTATCTTCATTCACCGGGCTACAGATTTCATTTTTAATAACGTTATCGCGAATGAGGCTAATCGGAGAGCCGGAATCGACTATCGCATCTACTATATATGTGTTTATATTACCACTCTCTTCGCTCGGACTAATTTTCGACGTGACCATATATGGCTTCAAGAACGGAGCAGGTTGTACCACATTCGTTGATGTCACTTAAGCAGATTTTCCTCCAGCCTGTGGATTCGCCGTCTGCTTCCGTCCAAGACAATTTCTTGCATTTTGTATTGAATTTGTAGCATCTTGTTGTTTTTCCCTTAGCAGGCGAGATTTCCAAACCGAATGACTTTGAAACATCTCTTTTCTGCTTGAAGTTGATTCACTTGATTTTTTAGATTCGAGATTAACTTTCTCGAAGGCTTTTAGCAGCTCGACTCTCGACTGGAAATTCATTATGCGCACTTGATTTTATAAGCATGTCGGTAATACTACTTCTATAAGGTAGTCAAGGAGCTCATCCTCAACAATTGGAACTCGGTTTGCGAGGATCACCTTTTCGTGATAATAATCTCAAAATGGGTCGTCCGGTCAAATGCAAGCTTCGAATTCTTTCCGCAAAGACATCTTTACTGGGCGTAGATCAAACATCTGCTTCATCTCTTCCAAAAAACTCTCGATACTCGACGTTAAATATTTCGCCTTAGAGTAGAACTATGTAAGTGCTCGTCCCTTCAGTCTTGAGCTTACTAGTATCCTTGTCAAATTATCGTCTAGCTGATAAGAGTTTCTTAGCAGTTCTAATTGCTGTCTTCATCTCTAAAATATGTTTTCAGTTGCATCGAAGTCGGGCAAAAGATCTTTAATATTGCGAACACCACCAGCCACGGAAGTGACGTTGCACGATAGCGAAATACTTCGCATCATTTCGCGTTTTCGTTGCAGTAACTACTGCTCTCTGTCTAACAATTCTCTTTCTCGACGAATCAATTCCCACTCGCTGTAAGTGATCGCTTAATCCTTCCGGTAACAACATCGCTGCTTCCGGTCTTCTATTATGATTTGACACCCTTCAAATCTATTAGCTCATCCGTTAGTTCTTGCCGTCGATAACGACATGTCTTCTTCACGTCGCAATTTGTCTAATTGCTCACGCAAGTCCAAATGTTCACATGTTCGCACGTTCAAATGTTTGGGTCTTGTTCACTCAATCATTATATCAATCATTATTATATGAATTCCGCCTTTGCTCCCTTTGACAATCCTCTCTCTCTAAGAACATCTTTTAGTTCGATCAAAGTAAAATCACTGTCCTCCAATGGCATAATGACTCGATATACAGTATCAGTACAGAACAACGACAACAACCACAGAACGATAACGATTCGATATCCAAGTATCTTCACAACAAGATAATTTGCATAACATTCACACAGAGTATAACCGTCGTAATTTGTCGTGTCCGTATTCTCTTTTCGCACACTGCGATAAATTTCTTCGTGTCGATGCTTATACAGAACTCGTTACGAAAATTAACTTTCACAAGATCGCTAAACGGCGAGCGAGTTGTATTCCACTTCTGAAAAAGCTGTTGGCTTTTTTTACTACTCAAATAATTGTCGGATAGTTACCGAAACGATAATATTGCTTTAGATCTCGAGTCTTTTGGGACGAGACTCGGGCTGAGGATGCGCGGATCCGCATTTAAGGCCCCGCTTCATCCCGGGGCGGGCGCGAAACGACACCCAATGAGAAAATCCGAGGATCACCTCGGACTGCCGATCATTGGTTGTTAGAAAAAGAGTTTTCGGATATTCTCTTTATTTTTCCAAATGGGACAAGAATATTCAGGTTTATACCTGTCCGCTCACGAATTGAGCAGCTCATCGACGGTACCAACAAAAAAATGCTTACAACTATAAAAGCAGTTACAGAGAATCCAAGCCAAGTTGAAACATTTATGTAAAATGATAATGTTAATATTCACATTTGGCTTCTTATTCTTCTAAACATTATTTTTTGCCATTCATTTAATGTTTATAAATTTTTGTAAAAATCGTGCAATAAAAAAAATACTAAAATTAGTTAATTAGTTAATTAGTTGAAAAGAATCTGAATCCATAATGAGAAAGAAAGAATTATAAAAAGAAATGAAAGAATTATAAAATTTATCATCAGGAGATTAATTATACGACTATAAAAGCAGTTACAGAGAATCGAAAGTTGAAATGTTTATGTTAATATTCTTTGCCATTCAATTAATGTTTATAAATTTTTATAAAAATTGTGAAATAAAAAAATTAGTTAATTAGATGAAAAGAATCTGAAGTCGAATTGAAATGTTCATGTAATAAAATGGTAACGTTTATACATTTTTATATTCATCTGAATCCATAATTTTATTAATCCCATCATTAATTTAGAGTTTCATTTGTACACACATATCAGGTCCATTTAGGATCATTTATGTCTTTTTTGACTATTGATAATTTTCATATAATTTTTATTTATATATATATTTAAACCTACAAGAAATCTGTAAGAAACGTTGAAATAAATATCTTTTTTTCATAAAAAGAAATAAAAGAATTATAAAATTTATCATTAATAGATTAATTATGAATAAAAACTGTTTCACAGAATCGAAAGCCAATTTGAAACGTTTATGTAAAATCTTTATCATTACATATATAGAAAGATAATCTAAATAATTATTATTAATAATCATATTTCCTGTCACACATAAATCACTTAATTCACGTAATACAAGAACAAGATAAC
Organism: Pogonomyrmex californicus; assembly: GCA_024349325.1. Taxonomy (NCBI): domain Eukaryota; kingdom Metazoa; phylum Arthropoda; class Insecta; order Hymenoptera; family Formicidae; genus Pogonomyrmex; species Pogonomyrmex californicus. Next base: position 52,581 of record JAECZD010000008.1, read on the forward strand.
AAGCCGATAATCATTCATATTACATTACATCATATCATTTATCATCATTTTTCATTTCGAAACAATTTATCACCAACTATCATTAACCGCAAAATTCAATGAGACGTCGACCGCCAATCGGACGCACGGAGAAAAAGCAAGTACGCTATCTCGATCACTTTTTCTTTCTCTCGTTTGCTCACATGTCTAGGTTGCGTTCCGATATTTACTGCAAGTAACTGAAAATCTGTAATATACGTGACTTATATTTTCAGTACTGACAATGAATATCGGAACGCAGTCCTAGACTCTTTTTCCAGCGCCTCTCACGACAGAAATTGCAACCGTACAAAGGCGACGACGACGATGACGACGTTTCTTAAAATAAAAATTTCCAAATCGGATTTTGCATAACAATATCTCTGCTTGTAGGGCACGTAGAAAAAAAATAAAAGTACTTTTATTATTCAGTCGAACTGAAGCTATCGATCAAGCTAACTTAGAACTTGATTTAACCGATTTAATTCGATTTAACCGTTATTGTGATCCGATAATTTCGGATGCTCGCATCTCACCGACTCGTATAAAGTCACACGGTAGTGTTCTCGGTTTGAGACACTACCATATTCCTGATGTTTTATATTTGACTATATATATATATATATATATATATATATATATATGTATATATATATATATATATATATATATATATATATATATATATATATATATATATATATATATATATATATATATATATATATATATATATATATATATATATATATATATATATATATAAGTCAAATATAAAGCACATCAGGAAACATGGTAGTGTCTTTTCCAATTTATTTTATTATAAATAATATTTTCTTTCTGTGCAAAAAACATTTCAGTATTTTTATTTTAGTATTTTTACGTTTTTTGCACAGAAAGAAAATATTATTTGTAATAAAATAAATTGGAAAAGAAGAAAAAAGATAAATAATTATTTACTCAATTATTTACTCTTTAGGGATCATAAAACACACATTTATATTTATTTCGTCTTAGAAAAAGAAATTTTTAATATCTTTATTAATATTAATTGTAATTAATAAAATATGTTTTTTGATTTTATATCTTTTTTGAATAATTAAAGGTGATAATGTATTTTTTCTTATTTTTATGTAATAACTACCTTCTAACGTTGGTAGATGATTACGCAACTGCAAAAAAGTATAATTATATATTTTATGAATTTTTTTAATTACATATATTATTTTTATGTCCTAGTATCAAATAAATTACTTACATTACTTTCACTGACGTCCTCTGGAATTATTTTTTTAGTGCATTGTCTCGTTTGAGTTTATTATTTGGATGTATGCCCTGCCGTTATGATTGGTCGCAACAACGTTGCTTAATAAATATCTCGGGACCGGCCTCCAATTGCGGGATACATATCTTTCATTAATTTCGGGGTTCGCAACGTTAATATAGAAGGTGGAGTTCGAGCGTGCGTAGACGGTAATCGTTTTACACTGATGGAATGGGAGCGACATATTTTGTCGTCTTCGGCGCGAAGTTTATTGTAGCGTTGTCGCGAGGAAAATCTGAGCCGTGTATTTCTTCCTGAAGGATAGGGAAATCGTCCAGTACTACGTACTACGTTGTGTCCTAGGATCTTGATTTTACTCTTTATGATATCGTTGAGATAGAGGAAGTCTTGTTTTTTGCATGAGTATCCGATATTACATTCCATTGTTTTATCAAATTAGGCGCGGCGGCTGTGTCTACCATGAATTTTATGTTCTTTAGTAGGCCTATGGTGGAAATTACGACCGTGAGCGCATGATTAAAATTTTTAAGTTTTAATGCGGCGATTCGGATTCCGTGTCGCTTGCCGTTTCCACAGGGTTCATCGGACGTGTCGTCGATGGATCCGCGGGCGCTGTGTCCGTCTCGCGAGGCGGATCCCGTTTGTTTCCTGGCTCGAATCGGTGGCTATTGTTATATTACCGTTTGCGGTATGCTTCGATTTCGTGACCGGCGTTTTTACAAACAGTATCACTTGTCAGTGCGCGGATTATTGATTTTTTTGGTTACGCAGTAGTTTTTACACCGAGGGAAATCATTCGGAGCGGGGTTATTTCGCGTATTCTAACGCGAAAGTGGAGAGGAATTTCGCGCATACCCCTGGTCACGATCGACAGGGGGACAGGATAACGGCGGCGGTCTGTCGTCGCGCCGACCGGTAGGTGCGGTATTGTATCTCGCTGAAGTTTTGGCGAGACTAGCGTTCTCACTATTCTGATCGTCGGGCTGTGGGAAGCGGAGGTCTAGCACTCCACAGATTATCCGGAATTAGATCTTCAGTAGATATATTAGGCCGGTTCTAACCCAGGAGCTCCGAGGGGTGCGGGAGTGCGGGGTAACTCGGTGACGCGGGATAAAGGAGAGGGGGTAACTGATAGGCACGGGGAAGGGGGAATGCTTTGTCGATGGTCCCTTGGAATGTATTTTTGAGGGGGAAGGGGGAGGGGATCTTTTTTTGTCTAGGAAGAGCTGCTAGAAAAGATATTTTTTGTAGAAATTGACGTAGGAAAAAAAAGGAAAAAAAAAGCGCCGTTATTCCGGTTGCAATAAATGTACGTGTCGCAACATGTTCATTTCGAACAATCTCGAAAAATCCATTATTCAATGAAAATAATGTATTAGTCGGTAAATAGACACTTCTCCTTAATTTTTTTTTCTTGTTTTTTTAGTAATAAATACTAAAATGTGTTCATTTCTATTTGATCAAGTCCAAGTTCTCACGTAGGAAACAATAAATTTTGGTGGCGACGTGGAAAATGGGAAACTACAAAAAAGTGAACTATAGAAAATGAAATGAATTCAATAAGAAAAAAAGATATTACCCTTTTTTTATTGATGTTTTTTATTGATTATACCAATAAATAATATCTTATTATAACTGAAATATTATTTTATTTTAAGATGGGAAATAGGGAAATTTGTTTTGATTGAAATCATATTTTTAAACGTGAAAACGTTTTTATTCACATTTTTGTTACATCGTCTTTTTTTCATACATATTAAAAACTAAAGCTAACAATTCGCAATCGACGAGTTGATGCCTATCGAAGATATCGCTATCACGTATCACGTATGGTACCTCCTCGGGATTTGTTATAATAGATGCAATGTTGGAGAATCGCGTATACTTTTCATCGATCGTATCAACGAGTCTGTCTAGTTGATTGAACGTTATATCAATACATTCGGCAAGATTAAACATACGGCGTAGCGATTCAACCATCATAATGCGTACGTTTGAAGATTTAAGACGTACGAGTGTAACGTTGTTCATCATACAAACTCGGACTGTTAACTGTCCGATGCTTATAAAATTGTCTTTGTAATTGTTTCATAACAATTTGTAGATATTTCATTGCTGCTCATGGAGTCCTTTCCATGTTTCAAGAGACAGTATCAGCTCTTGTCCTCGATGATCTTTTAGGGCGATCTCCACGTAGCTCGGTGGACCAACATTGATTCCAATTTCCAGAAACTTGAAGCCCGTAATCGTCAGGTTGTAACGTCTGCTCATCAAGCGCACCGCGCGAGGCTCGAAATGCTGTGTAACAGAAATTAAGTACATAATATTGCGTAATGTTGCAAAAAGAAAAAAAGAAAATGTCGAACTTACGCGTTGTGTTTCTTCTTCGTTTCACCATCGTACAGTGCGCTGCTTCCTTTGGCGGAGTACATTGCGTGTGGATCGTTCGTACAAACGAATGACGGAGGACTGATAGCACCCGCGTAAATTTTGACACGGCAGATCGTTAATCCCCCCTCCCCCCCCTTTTGAAAGATGGAGTGGACAAAAAATCCAATGACCTCGCTGAACAACAATACTCTATTATGATAGTATTTCGTGAACAGGCGTGTTATACTGGTCAAGAAAAAGACAAAGAATCGTACAATTGCAGATAACACATCGAGAACGAGTTTACTGTTATAGTGACCATAAACAGAAAGAAAAAAAGATTACGTCATTATCAATTAATTGTAAAATTTTTATTTCAAGAAAAAACCTAATCAGCTATAAAAAATATGTAAAGTGCCTTTTAAAAAAAAATGTGAATAAAAAGTTTCACGCTTCAATCATAATACAATTTCTTTGTTATCGATGAGTCGATCGAATGTTACATTGAAAAAATGTATAGGATTGGAATATTAAGTAATCATCAACGTAATAGCGGGGAAAAGGAATAAAAGAAAACATATTATATGTTATATATATATATATTTATTTAAGGTTATCTGCCCACCAATTAAACGATTTAAATACATTTTGTAATGCAATTGGTATAATGATATCCACATCGTATAGAATTATCAGCATCTAGATTATTTAAAGAATCTACGTCTTTGTAATCTGCATCCAGGGTCTCGATGTACACGTGCTCTCGCTCATTGTCCAGAAGCAAATTCCGCAACCATTTTCGTTTTTCGTGTCCCTTTACATATATGACAGCATTGTCATCGTCGTCGTCGTCGTCATCTTCTTTCGTACCATGCACAGCTTTCGTAATCAAACTCTTAGTTTCGCTGTACGGAATCGTTCCGTGGTTCCATCGCAGTCTATGGTGATGACGTATCACCCAGCGTGCGCGAGATTTGTCGGCACTTGCCAGAAAATGCCACGGTATAGGGCTTGTGAAAATGTAATGAGAGAGAACGGTCCGTTCTTTAAGAGCAGCAAACTTTTTTACGACAAACTATCCTTCAACGAGAAAACCTTGCAGGTCTACAAAAGTTGGCACAGACATGATTGTTGTCGAGAAGAAGACTGCAGTCGATTTCGATATAGATTTTATTATCTCTCTATCTCATATACCAGCGATGCTCTCGCGATCGTGTATAATGAGACAGTACGCGGTGGTATTCATCGGTATGTTCTCCTTAGTCTCAAATTTCAATCTCACATCCACGGTTGCGCTCTTGATTGATTCGTTTTGTCGAGAACAATCGATGATTACGAATGGACCGTAACGTAGAAAAGACGTGAGGGTAAGACTTGGCTCGAGATAATCATATCTGTAGTAGTCCTTGCAGAAACGCGCGTACGTTTCGTACAACACAGACCATCTGTTTTTTTCGAAATTCAGATTCATATCGTCGTACGGATAACATTCTGAGTTCAGATAGAGTTTTACGTTGGTCAAGTTGCAGTCGTCGAATTGGCTCGTGTCCTCGGCCATGACGTTTTTTCGGCCTGTTTGCAAAGCGAAGATGACATATCGCGGTTTCTCCAGCTGAGTAGCGGTCTTGATGGCCCACGAATGCTTGGTTGTACGCTGTTACGTCCGTGGTTCTGGATGAAAGATAATATCTCTCGTCAGGAGGAGGAGAACTCGGGTGGACGCACGGAACCTCTTCTGTTCTCACGGAACGACGTCGTGAGGTCGATCCGCGAGTCGAACGCGCGTTAAGGGGGCAGGGATCGGGTCAGCGTCGGTGACGTTGTTATCCTTGCCTGCGCCCGCGCTGTCGGTGGTCCGTTTTTAGGTCAGAGAACCGAATCTCTTTTACCAGGGATGGACCTAGTGCGATCCTCAGGGAGCCGGGAATGGTTCGGGATCAAGTTTTAGGGTAAAGAAATTAAGACGGAATTCGGGTTAACTAATTTAATAATAATAATAAAAAAATGAAGTACAATGTTTTCTTTGTGTACATCAAAAAGGTTGAGATACTGGTTACAAAAAGAAAAGAAAAAATTTTATACATAAAAATTTGAAATATTGTAAATGCCAGCAGACGAAGGAAAATCTGGATTTATATTCCCAATTGTTCCAATTGGGGTAAAAAATTGGTGATTGCGAGCATGTCGATGGGATCGGGTTGCAGGTGTGGCGGGGGATTAGGGTGCGCGGTGCGGAAAGCCTTGACTGGGACGAGATAGGGAAGAGGATCACGGGAAATATAGGGATGGTATCAGTGATTTGGTATTTTGAGATCTGATCTCAAAACTGACTGTCGGGTTTGAATTTTCTTTTGATGAAGAAGGTGCCAGGAGGTGGATGGGTGGGAGAGCGAGGAAATTGGCGGACGAGATTAAAGAACTTCTCCACATCGAAGTTCTCTGGAGTGCACTGTTTTTCGAATTCGGCCGCGGAGCGGAGGGCGGAGGCGTATTGTTGCAGCGAAATGTTGGCTAGCCCCGGTTTAACTAACGTTACATTATATTCTCAATACTGTTTAAAATTAAATTGTACGCATCATTCACTCTCCTCTCCCCTCTCTCCCCTTTTTTTTCTTTTAGAAAAAATATCTTAAGTATTTCATGCCTAACATTTGTTAATGCGTATTTATTTTGAAAGGACTTATTTCTCCTTGTTGTAGGGGGTGAAGAATGCGCAAAATCTTGTATACGGAGATGCTTGGATTAGATAAGAAGAGTATTATTACTAGTGTTGTTATTATTATTATTATTATTATTATTATTATTATTACGATTACAAATAAATTCGGAAGAATTATAAGAATTTCGAAAGGGTTTATGATAAATTTGGCTTAACTCTATCGTATTCATTATATAGCGTGCAAGAGGAAGGAAATGATTTTATATAACGAACGATCAGCAAATTCTTGTCTCTCTTCTCTCCCCCCCTTTTTTTTGTTATATTACGTGAGTACCACCAGTCGCGTCCCGCTTGGTTTGGAATTATTTTTCCATGTTCTGCATCTCAGGATGGTTTTTCTATCCTCTTCTCCCATTTTTTTTTCGGGGTTTTAATGCAAATGGTCAAGCCGTGGCCATTAGGCGTGTTAGCTCTTTACCTGCCTCAGTCATTGCGTATCGTCTGATTATATGATATGTTTGTTATATTAAGTAAGGTAACGTTCGCATGACAATTTATTCAACTGGGCAATTAGATGTGTAGGATTATTATCCTACCACTAACTTGTTAATATTATTATGCTGTAATTCAGGGTTGGTAATTGCAGATGAGGAGAGAAAAATAAAAATAATAAGCGCTCCCGCTTTTCAGTAGGCACTCAAGCAACATCGATATGAATAAAGAATTAATCGACTTACATTTCCTCCCTCTTTATGCCACAAAAGGAAAAAAAATTATTATAATAAGTTTAATAATAAAGGAAGTGGATGATATATGTGTACAAGGAACTTAAGTAATTGTTATCAAAATTATTATGATTAAATTATTATTAAATTATAATGTTTATGATTGTTCAACTTAAACATTACTTTATTGACTAAATAAGTATACGAGATAAAAAAAGATATAACTAACAGAAATAAGGATAGTATAATAAAACGAAGGTTGTATAATTGAGTATATAGACTTATTTTTTAGATTGCTGGGAAGGTATCCACGATTCGGGCCTCTTTTTCGACTCGTGCCTCCCCTAGAGATACCAATGCGTCACGAAGATTCGTGACCTCCCAGTCATCCTCGTGCGGCAAGACTAATTTGACCATTGCGGCCCCGTTTTCCAATGGACGTATGATGTTAATATATCCACTGCGTCCTTCGGCTAGGATTCGGCACAGGGCTCTAGTTATCCTGGACCAAAATCTAGTTGGTTTAGCCGGTCCTGTGTAGGCTAGTCCACAGGTAAGAGCCTGCCAGCATAATTCTTGGAAACGTCCTTCCAGGCGGAAGATTTGATGGAATGGTCTCCACACTTGGCGTCCTATGTCTTTGAGATCGATCCGGGCGGTCCTCTGGGCCGGGTTGACTCCCGTAATCAATCCCCTCTGCCATACGTCGCCGTCTTTTATGGCAACAGGCTTGTCTTCCTCTATGTCGTTGGGCCAGCAAATGAGTTCTTTGGATTTGCGGTTCATTCGGAAATTAAGTTCTTCCGATAGATCTTGCAGAGCTGATTCTCCATTTTTTAACCGCACTCAAAACAGGAGCGGAGATTCTATTCGTAGAATCTTACACTCGAGACGCCCGCGAGTCAAACGGCTGGTATCGATGGCTTCCATTCTTCTCCTCTCCCTTTTATTTTTACTTTTTTCACTTCTAAAAAGTTTAATGATTGTTAGGTGGTTGAAAAGGGGGAATAGTAGATAGGAGAAGGAAAGAAAAAAGGTTGTTTTGTTGTTATTATTTTTTTAGTTCGAACGAAAATCCTGGTTTTTCCTCTGGTGGTAATAAAGGGTATACTTGGTTTTCGGAGGTCTTACTATACAGGTCAGACTCTGGTGCGCTGGCCTGCTCGGGTTTTTGAAACCTTTTTGTCCCCAACAGTAATAAAAGATGGGTAATAGAGTCCCAGATGGCGCTCAGTAGATGTATGGACCATCCATATACGGTATGCAAAGCGTAAACATGTACGATCGTGTCTACTATTAATTTTATGATTCTCCCGGTGAGGTATATTCCAATTACCCCAGCACTGATATTGCCGAAAATTAAGAATTTATTCCAAAATTCTTTCCATGCGGATGCAGCGATTTTTGTTATGGATGCTTCGTCTAATAGATTTGAGAGTGACCCCCCATTCAGGGAGATTGGTTGTCCCATCATCCGCCTGGCTACCGTGTTGAGCACCGCCGGTCGCTCAGCAGGGAACAATATGTGGTCGCGTAGATCATTGAGATCATTTTCGGTGTATATTCCGCTTGTAGCGAGCGATCCAGGGCTAACATATTTCCACGTAGGTTTGGTCATAGGTTTCATAATTGTGGGCGGTAATGATTCCACAGGTTTAGGCATGAGTTTATACCATGAGTCCCCTAGGTGATACATAGTAGGTGCGAAAGAGTTACAATTTTTCTGAGTTCCTTGTCGCAATAGTACATGGGTTTGCAGCGTTAAGTAATAGGTTTCGTTTCCCCGAATGACTGGTAGCTGATTGTAACAGTTGTCAATTCTTGTGATTTTTACTTCTACGGATACGCATTTTACGATATGTATTACTTCTCCGGCTAACAGGGCCATATATCCAAGTCCTTTCATTAGGTAGTAAGCAAAGATATCGGGTGTTTGAGTGGCTATAGTTAAAGCGTTTTTTAACATTCTCTGCTCTAGTTCACATTGTTGCAAAAGGATATTTCTGTATAATTGATTTATCTGCGTACGGATGTGCTTTTCGACGTATACGAATTTGGAATTCATGTAGGTGGATATGTCGAAGTTAGAGACATGCGTTCGTTGTTTGAAAATTGTTACGCCACGCGAGGTTTCGAAGATGATTAATTTGGGATGTTCGGTTCGAGTGAGTGTATAGCCGCATGTTGCGTATTTTCCTTTGCTAGTCAAGGCGAAAGTTATATCTTGTGCAGTTAATGAATAGACTAGTTGTTGTTCATTTACGTTATCTATTATTTTGTCTGCAATCCCACTGTACAATACTCCATAATTGTTGAATTTACAAGTGTCGGCGGGCACTGGATCTCAATAGGTTTCATCTCCCTCTATATCTGTGCAATGGGTGGTAGTGAGTTCACAGGTCACTCCGGATCTGAGTAGCACTCGATTACTATTTATTCGTACGTCGGCTATATATTCTTGTAGTGAGATTTTTATACTGGCGAGTACCACGACGTCAGTCCACGTGCCGTACGGATCCGAATACATGCTCCCCTTGCACGATCCATCGGCGTCTACGTGTCCTGCCAATGTTACTGGTCGGGCAGTGGTATGATTTGGTTTTAATCCAGTGATATATCCGTTATGTAACTGATAAGTTTCCATAAGAATGCATTCGTTGGCATGCTTCGCGTGATGTTTCCTCTATATATGAATATTTGCCATTTAACACATCCATGGAGTGGGAAAACATTCCGCATTTTTTTCTATTTTTCTTTATTCTAATTTTTACGTTAGTTTTATTTAATATTTCCAGTATTTCGTGTGGTCCGGTATACTGATCCCCAAATTTACCCGGTTTAGGTCCCTTTAATAGAAAAACGTATTCCCCAGGTTTAAAGATTTGAGGGTTGATTTTTTTGTCATAATATTTCTTTGATTTATGTTTTGCATTGATGATATTTTCACGCGCGTTCCCTCGAAGGTTATGGAGTTGAGTGACTAAGGTTACCAAATAGTCATCATAGCTAGTTAATTTATCTTCTGGTGCTAGAAATTTTTCCGAAGGTATTCTTGCAATTTTTCCAAATATTAATTCGTATGGAGTATGTTTTGTAGCTTCGTGTACGCAGGTGTTATAATTAAACATTGCGAGGCTAACCCATCGGTCCCATTGTTCTTGTTCGTTTGCATATTGTTTAAGATACTCTCCTAGTGCGTGATGCGATCGCTCTAGAGATCCATTGGATTGAGGATGGAAGGCGGTTGTACGAAACTTACGAATTCTAAAAAGTTTTGCAATCTTTCTCATTAAGTCGCTGACAAAATTTCTTCCCTGATCGGTTAGTATTGCTTTGGGTGCTCCGAATATACAAATGAATTTATTAACAAAAGCCTCGGCTATTGTTTCAGAGGTTTGATTTGGTAGGGGGATTCCCATGCTGAATTTAGTCAATTGATCTTGCAGTGTTAAAATGTATTCGTTTCCTCTCTCAGTTTTTTGTAGAGGCCCGACAATATCCATTGCTACTTTATCGAAGGCTGTTCCCGGAGTATCGGTAATTATCATTGTTTCGTTTTAACGCGTACTAACTTTTTCAATTGACATTGCAAGCATTGCTGAATATACCGTTGGACGTCAGATTTCATATTTTCCCAATAGTAATTATGCTTAATTCTGTTATACGTTTTAGTAACGCCTCTATGTCCACCTGTAGGTGAGCAATGTGTTTCGCCTATTATAGAAGGGCGAAGATCTTTCGGAGGATATTTTACTAATCCGTTACAAATAATTAGTTTAGTGAGTCGAGAAAGGTCGTTTGTATTTGTGTCTTAATATTGCTCCAAGGAATGTTGCAAATAAAATCCGTTTTAGCAATGCTAATAGTTTCTAATTTTAATTCCTCTGTTATTTTTCATAATTCCATCAGAGTTTGTGTTATATAATTTAAAATCATTGTTGGCTCTTCTCTCGACCCTTTCTCAATGGGTAAGGCCACGTGAAAATAGTTTTTGCGTTTTACAACCTGCGGTCTATACAGAGCGAATTTATTGAGGGTAGGCAATTCGTTGCGCTCGAGTAATTTTCGTGCTCCAGAATCCAATGGATTTCCATCGACATCGACAAAATATGCTACGTTATCTTTCCGCAAAAATAATAATTCGCGGGAATCAACAACATTTTTCATTAGCTTATGGTCAATGATAGTTGGTTAAGTTTATCTATACTATTAAGCTCTTCATTTTCTTCATTAGTTATTTCGCTTCCTCCTTCGTCGTCAGTGTTTTCGTCACTCTCTTTTTCCTTGTCGCTTTTGTTGGTTTGATCCGCAATTTCTTTGGGTTGCATTGAATTTAAGCGTTTATTTCGTTCATTTATCGTCTGGCTGCGAGTGAGCACTCTTCTGGCTCTCGGTGGATCGTGTATTAATGCTTTCACTGTCTGCTGCAATTCGTCCAGTTCTTCTTGTGTAAAGGGTATTGAATCCGTATTATCCTTAAACAGATGGTCGTCAGGTAGTAAATTTTCTGTTTGCTCGTCATCTGAAAGATATAACTCGAAGTTTTCGTCCTCCTCTGTTTCTTTCTCTTCATCGGATTCTTCTAACATTTTAGAAATTATTTCTGCATCCTTTGCTTCGTTGGGATTTAAAGTTTTCCGGTCAGTAATTGCCTTGCAATTCGCTTCTTCAAAATTCACCGGATTCCTGGATAATGAATCGGCATTTACGTTAATTTTTCCTGCTTTGTATACGACATTGTAATCGTATTCGGCTAATTTTAATCTCCATCGTAATATTCTCATGTTGGTATCTTGAGCGTTTTTAAACCATAATAGAGGTTTATGATCTGTGACTAAAGTAAATTTTCGGCCGTATAGATATGGGCGGAAATGTTTAACACAATATAATATAACCAATGCTTCCTTTTCGTATGTATCGTATTTTAATTGATTATCAATCAGAGTTCGCGACTCATACGCAACTGGTCGGTCCTTATTTATTTCACCCTGCGACAATATTCCTCCTACGGCTACTCCCGAAGCGTCGGTGGTTAGGATAAAAGGCTTTGAAAAATCAGAATATTGCAACACGGGTTCTTCACATAATCTTTGTTTTAATTTTTCGAATGATTCCTCATGTTCTTGTGTCCACTCGAAACGTACGTCATTTTTTAATAAATTTGTCAAGGGTTTTGCTAATTTAGAAAAATTAGGGATAAATCGTCTGTAATATTCCGCTAGTCCTAGAAATTGTTTAATGTTTTTAGGTGTCTTGGGTTTAGGAAATCGTCGTACAGCCTCTAATTTTTTTGGGTCGGGTTTAACTCCGTTTTTGCCTATAACGTGTCCCAAATAAGTTACTTCGGATTTTAAAAATTCACATTTGTCGGGCTGTAATTTTAAATTTGCTTCGCGTAATTTATCTATTAAAAGATTATATTTTCTCTCATGCTCTTCTAATGACGACGCGTATATAACTATATCGTCCATATAAACAAATAGTTCCTTTCCTGATAAAATTAAATCCATTAATCGTTGGAAGATAGCAGGAGCGTTTTTTAATCCAAATGGCATTCTATCAAATTCATAATGCCCAAAAGGTGTTGTGAAAGCGGTTTTATGGCTATCTGCTGGATCCATTTTTATTTGATGAAATCCTGAGGCTAGATCGCATACCGAAAAATATCGAGCTCCTCCCAACTGATCTAAGATATCGACTATATTTGGTAGTAGATACGCATCTCCGATAGTTTTGTCATTTAATGCCCGGAAATCTAATACCATTCTTCATCGTTTATTTCCTTGGGAATCCTCTTTTTTGGGTACAATCCATATGGGCGTATTGTAAGGCGAATGTGAAGGTTTTACTATGCCCCCTTCTAACAGCTCTTCTACTTGTTTGTTTATTTTCTCTTTGTGAATTTGCGGAAATCTATACTGACGGGTGTTTATCGGCTAATCATCTGTTGTGGATATTTTATGTCGTAGAACATTAGTTGATGTCAGTTTTTCCTCAGGTATATGAAACCTGTCTTGACTATTAATTATAAGATTTATCACATTCTCCTCTTCATAATTATTCAAGTGCTCTAGTCGTAATAATTCTATAATTTTTGTGAGTCTATCCCTTTGGTTTTCTTCCGATAGTATTAAGCATTCGGTAGCTCCATTTTCCTTGTTATTACTTTGTATCCCTTGTATAACTTTCTCCTTATGTTTTGATTTGCGCTTTCGTATACATTCGTCTACTATCTCTTGAGATTGATTTTGTCTTAATTTAAAAATTCTCGAAGACGGTTTTTTATTTTTCATTCCTAATTTGCCAGGATTTATTTCATTCGACTTATTTATTTGTATTCTTTCCATAAGCTTTTTGGCGGTAATATGAGAGGGTTCATTTTTTCCATCCGTTTTTTCCGAGATCATCCCAACTCTCGGGAATTTAACACCTTTTAACGAGACTGAGGCATTAGTATTGTCGTTTTCATTTGGGCAGAATCGTGTCGGATTACGTAGTGAGGTTTGGTAACTTCCCTCCTCGTAACCGATGGAGCTGGAAAATGCTCGAGAAGTGCGGAAACTTCCATCGGCAATTCCAGAATTAACTCTTGAAGTGATTCGACAATTTTCAACTTCAAGGAGCTCAGAATTTTTTAAATTTTCGGACGAGGTTTGGTAACTTCCCTCTCCGAGGATTTTGGGGTGGGAGGATATCTCAGAGGAGGTTTGGTAACTTCCTTCTCGCTGAGTATCGAAATTAAGATTTTTCCTTTTATTTCCTCTCATTTTAATTTCATTTTTATTTTTGACCTTTAAATTTTTATTAATTTTATCTCTATTTATGAAAATTTTAATTTCTTTATTATGTATAATTCCGTCCTCTTTTGTCTTTGCATTCTCTCTTTCATTCTCATTTTTATTTTCATTTTAATTTTCATTAACAATTTCAATGTCATTTATATTCATAATCTCGTCTTTCTCTCTACTTATTACATTTTCGTTTAACAATTCTACTTTATGGTCAATATGTTTGGTCTCTCTTGAAAAGAAATTCGGGTGTGAAGTTGTTAATTCTTTGTGATAATCTAACGTCTTTATTTTGGTTTCACACAGGTCGACCATTTCATTCAGAGGTCTAAGATTTATGGTCGGCACCCTGACTTCTACTTCTTCGTCCAGCGTGTTTATGATATTTAGGTATGCTTTCCCCGAGACATTTTCCACGATCGTGTCCCCTAGATAGATTCCGTAAGTTATTTTCAATTTCGGTACATATCCAATTTTGACATTAGGGTTGCCAACTCTTACATAAAATAACGATTCCGATCTGGGTGATACTACTATAGTTTCTGATAACAGAAAAGGTACTTGGATACCGGATACATCTATACATCCTTGTGCATAATCAATTTTCGATGATGTTTGTTTAAAGAAATCGTTGCCTAATATACCAGCTTGTGGTATCGGAAAGTCGTCGGGTACTATGTGGAAATTTCCTAAGGTGTCGAAAAGGATTAGCGTAGTTTCGCCAAGAGTAAATACTGGATAATCATTTATTCCGTTTAATTTTAGAATGTTACTATAATTAATGCGTACTCCCTCAGGTATAAAATTTTTCTTAATTATATTAGGTCCAGAACCGGAGTAACATAAGAGTTATGTGAGGAACTGTTTTTCGTATTTCTACCTGAACGGTCGGCACGCGACTATGTTTATCGAGGTTTACCGCTACTGAGCGAGCGTTCGGAGCATTTTTTGCTGAGGCGCAGAAGATGTCGACGGGCGTGGAATCCGTTCGGTCCCCAGTTGCACGCCCAGCTTCGTGGGGCCGTTGGAGTTTACCGAATCTTTTGCCATTCTTCGATTATTACTTGCGATACGCAACTCACAGTGTTCGAGGAGATGCCCTTGCGTTTTGCAATATCGGCAAAATAGTGTGCTATTATTGCTCGAAATTCGATCCATTCTGGATCTGCAATCCCTAGCAGTGTGCCCTGCGTTATTACAATTTTGGCAAATAATTCTTGCCTTATTTTCTGTCGTGCGCAATTCGTTTTGCTTTTTCCAGCAGTTATTAGCTGAGTGTCCCTGTCTATCGCACCACTGGCAAATCAAGAGAGGCTTGTTTTGATTAGTACTGCGGCATGACTTCGCGTTATGACCGGTTTTAGAGCACAATTGACAGACAATCGTATTTTCTCGTTATCACGTTAACAGTTTGCCGTGATTGCGGGTCGCGCATTCGACATTTACTAGCATCGTGATCACGTTTTTTACAAATCTGGCATATTAGTATTTTGTAATTCTGCTGTGAGTTTTGAATGAATTTCCTACAGTTACTGGCTAAATGTCCGTCTTTATAACAAATTTGGCAAGTTTCGCGTTGTAAGCTAATATTTTGCATTTTTGCGATATTACCACGCCGTAAATCTGACATTGCGCGTAATTCTCTTTCTATGCGTATCGCGTCGGCTACAGTTGCTTTAACATCCATCTGTGAATTTCTTAATATTCTTTGTTTGATCTCCGGTTTTAATCCCTTGATACATCATTTACACATGTCCCTTTCTAATGAATTTTTAATATTCTGTTCGGGAAGAGAAGATCCCGAACTTCGGTATGCTTCGAGTATTTGCTTCCCCAAAATTTTCACTCTATTCGCGTATGTTATTACGTCTTCGTCGTTCCCTTGATAGACACATCCCAATTCCCCTTGTAGTTGATAGACATTTTTCAAAGGACCGTAAATTTATTTTAAATTTATTTATATTTAGTGATTTGAGCAACGTTGTTAAAGTCTTGATCCTGAATAGTTCGACGTGCTTCTCCGAATATACGTTCTAATGATTTTAGCAAATTGAGGCTCAGCCTTCTCAGGAAGCATAAATTTCGCCTCCTCGCAACCCTCGATAAAATAATTCAATGGAATATTTTGCCCATCAAAGTATGGAATGGCGTCGACGGCGTATTTTAACGTAGCGAAAGGATTATTTTGCGCCATTTTTAAAGATTCTAGGTTTTTTGCTTTTTCGTCAAAATTATCAGAATTATTACTAGCTGATGACGTTTTGCGTGTGGAAATGTTAGATTCAAATGTTTCGCAAACAGTTTCGAATCGCTCCTCCGCTATCGAAGTGTCCTCCAGAGAAAAAGTGACGTGTTTGGAAGCGAGGAATTTAGATGGAGTGGATGTGTGTACCGTTTTCGATGCGCCTGATTTGGGTTTACCGCCACACTCTAAACCGAGTTTATAAAGTTCATCTACTTCGGACTTATTCGAACTTGACCTCGTACTCATTCCCGCTAAAGATCGTACTTTTTATATCCCGGACGAGCCCCCAATTTTTATTCTAGCTCTGTTACGTCCGTGGTTCTGGATGAAAGATAATATCTCTCGTCAGGAGGAGGAGAACTCGGGTGGACGCACGGAACCTCTTCTGTTCTCACGGAACGACGTTGTGAGGTCGATCCGCGAGTCGAACGCGCGTTAAGGGGGCAGGGATCGGGTCAGCGTTGGTGACGTTGTTACCCTTGCCTGCGTCCGCGCTATCGGTGGTCCGTTTTTAGGTCAGAGAACCGAATTTCTTTTACCAGGGATGGACCTAGTGCGATCCTCAGGGAGCCGGGAATGGTTCGGGGTCAAGTTTTAGGGTAAAGAAATTAAGACGGAATTCGGGTTAACTAATTTAATAATAATAATAAAAAAATGAAGTACAATGTTTTCTTTGTGTACATCAAAAAGGTTGAGATACTGGTTACAAAAAGAAAAGAAAAAATTTTATACATAAAAATTTGAAATATTGTAAATGCCAGCAGACGAAGGAAAATCTGGATTTATATTCCCAATTGTTCCAATTGGGGTAAAAAATTGGTGATCGCGAGCATGTCGATGGGATCGGGTTGCAGGTGTGGCGGGGGATTAGGGTGCGCGGTGCGGAAAGCTTTGACTGGGACGAGGTAGGGAAGAGGATCACGGGAAATATACATAGGGATGGTATCAGTGATTTGGTGTTTTGAGATCTGATCTCAAAACTGACTGTCGGGTTTGAATTTTCTTTTAATGAAGAAGGTGCCAGGAGGTAGATGGGTGGGAGAGCGAGGAAATTGGCGGACGAGATTAAAGAACTTGTCCACGTCGAAGTTCTCTGAAGTGCACTGTTTTTCGAATTCGGCCGCGGAGCGGAGGGCGGAGGCTTATTGATGCAGCGAGATGTTGGCTAGCCCCGGTTCTACTTCTATTAATTGCTCCGCGAGTTCTTCGGCGTGGCAGGTTTCGCGACGAATCCGCTTATTCGACTTCTCCTGACGGTGTCGCAATGCCCGTTTCGTTCGTCTATTCGGGATGGCGTTCGTTTGGTTCACTATGTAAAAAAGAGTCAGATGAAAGAGAAATTGAAGAATCGAGATAAGGCAGCTTCACCGAATCAATCGGCGGCTTGCCAGGTTGGAATGTTGTGGAATCGGGGGAGGCAGCTTCACCGAGTTAATCGGCGGCTTGCCAATTTGGAATGTTGGAGTGTTTTAATGAGATATATATATATATGTAGAGGTCGCGAACCAAACTGCCAGTTTACCGCGGGAAAAAGTGATAAAGGTGGACTTACTTTTATTGTAGCGGCCGCTGGTAATGGTCGAGAAGTGTTTGGTTAGGCTGGATCGTCGAATCACTCGAAAATATAAGAATCGCGCACAGATTCTAACTGATAAACGAGATTTGTTGACAACTCCGGATGGTCCCGACCGTGAAGTAGTGGAGCGATGAGAAGCGGGAAGAGAGCGATCCGCTCCAAGTCGCGGTTTTTAAAGGGTTCCGGAAGGGTGGGAATATCTGAGGGCGTGATGGATTTCCGCGTTGGCTTGTCGAATGATAGTTTAGGAAAATTGTGAGTATAGAGGTAGGAGGGGAGCGGTGTTCTGTGAGTTGTGGTAGTTTTTATATTTCCAAATTTCCTAGCGAATGGTGGAATTAGTTAGTAAAAATTTTCCGGCGTTCCACACCCTCAATCATTCATTGGTGTGGCCGCCAACGGCCACTAATCGTTTCTTCTTAATTGGTGTTTCCCTTAGTTTCCCCACCAATTTGGGGAGTGTCACCCTCGAACGATCCGACGCGTTTCTTATCCGTTAGGAATTTGCTTTTGTTAATATTAATTTTTTATTGGTAGGTCATAAACTTGTCGGTGCCGACAAAGCTGTTTATCCCAAGAATTTTTTTTGATAGTGAGACATATCTCGAGAGAAAATTTTGTTTATTTAGGGTTTCCTTAGATTGCTCGAAGCGCTTCGTTTATAGATTAGCAGCCGTTGTTTTTTTCTTCTCGAAAGAGAAGAATTCGTGAAGTCCCCCCCGTAACAACGCTGTAACAGCGGAAACTCGTACAGATCCCACGAGCGAATGTTATCTTGAATGTCATCGTTGCAACAATCTTTGTAATCAATAAATCAATTGTTAGTATTCTTATCTTTTATGTATTCTGCTGTATTATTATTTATTCTTCCCTAATTTTAATTTGCTAGTTCCTGTGAAGTTGCAAAATAAAATTAGGAATTGAATCGAAATTAGTTGAGTTTACATAAAGGAACTTTCCTCTTTGAATGAAAAAAGAAAATTTTTTAATAAATTATTAGTTTTAAGATGCGTTAGCAATATGAGATTATGTGATTTATGTTCAGGCTAAACAATAGAAAATTAAGAGATCTCAATTGTAAATTATAATCAATTTTTATATTACGAAAAATTCTTTGATAATAGTTATTATTATTTATAATTTATCGACAAAATGAAGTTAAAATATTTTTCACAAGGAATATAGAAACACAAAGATTCTCCGAATACATCTAAGCATCCTGGTGCAATGATCATCACAATAAATTTTATTAGTTACGTTAGTATATAAGGGTTATTAGTTATATTCTATTTGTTGTACCCCAGATGGGCTACAACGATAATATTAGGGATGGTCGGGTTCGTTGAGCCTAAGGAGTTGGGACTCCGAGCAGGATCAAAAGAATGGAAAGGAAATCTTCTCGAAATCACTAACACACTTTCTTTATTTTTTCTAGTTTATTTAATCAATGCACTATTTCGTAGATTTAGTATTGCTTATGTTATTTCTTTTCACACACGGTTAAACATCGGCGGGCGGCTCGGCGCGTGTCGCGTTACTCTGGCGGCCGTCGACCGAGTATGTCACTTGAGACGCTGATAGTACGGCTCGCGTGAACTTCGCCGTGCTCGTGTAATATCTTGCGCGACAATTATAATAATGATTCCCAATTATAATAATGAACGGCACGTTATTCTTGACTCTCTGCCACTCCGCCTTGTGTAACCGATTATATAGTTTGATCGATGCCCGATCAGCATTCCGATAGATTGCGTCGATCGGTTGCGTGATATTGATTAATCAATATTACGCTTGATTTGATCACCAAGTTTAGGAATTTGCTGATAGGCTTTTTCGCAATATTCTCGCGTGATGCATTTCTGTGGTCTTTCGAAAGACTGTTCGAGATTCATGTGACCTAATTTTGTTGTCATGCGGACTACTTTTATTATTAGTTATTATTTTATTGTTGGTTGTAGATCTAGCTACAACAATTAGTCACAATATTTCCAACAATAACGTGTAGTATAACAATCTTTTTCTTTACATTATTCACTTTCGTGTGATCAACAATTCATATATTTAATTATTTAGTTTAATGTAATTATTCAACATAACCTCTTAAGCTATTATTTTATATTGAATATCTTGTGAATGACAAATTCTCTTCGTCAGTCATATTTAATAATTAATCCACGATTCGTTACGATTATTCATTATTTCCATAGGAGAGCGTGTTTGTGTTCGTGTGTTCGTGTATTAAGAATAGAAAAGCAGAATACGATAACTCATCGTGGTGCACACTTTGACACTCACTTACACCGTACTGAAAAATTTCTTTCTTTCTTCTTAATCTAGAAAGGAAGCCGCTTGCGATCTCATTGATGCTTAAGATAGATGAGGTGAATCTCTCATAGAGTGCAATGAGGATTAAGAGAACGCCGGTTCTCTCCCAGCGCAGAGCACTAGTAGATAGCAGAAGAATAGATAAGAGATAGTATAAGCAGAGTACGGGGGCTGCAATCGCGTAAGTGCACCGAGTCACCGTACAGTGACATAAAGAAAACGACCGAATTCCATACCGCTTCCCGAAACGCAAGCCAGATAGAAATGGCAACGCTGACACGCCGTTACGGCCGATCGCAGAAGACCGACGAGTAATCGATAGAATTAGTTGACGAAGCAAAGCAAATAAGAGCCACTTTAAATCAGCCACACTGGAAAACCGATCCAGAAACCTCGTGTGACTCGCGAGACATGATGCTAACCGAAATACTGGAAGATATGCGAGCGCTACGAAACCATATGAATCAACTAGAAATGACAAATTACAATTGAGATACTGACGCGGAAATTAATGAACCGAGAAAGATAATATACGGGCGTATGTTGAACACCCGGAACTTGTGAAATCCTATGAACATATACAGACTCTTCATGAGAAAAGAAGCTCGCGACATGATTCTGGAATTCGAGCTTCGCACAAGCTGCCGGAATTCCTAAGCGCGGCAACATATGCTATGAAAAACACAAAGAGAGGAACGCACGCTATTAGAAGCAATATTATGCACAAAATTAAAAGGAAGAGCCATTTCCAAATACCGGATATACGCGACTTTGCACAATTAAGGCGAGAGCTGAAAGTGTGCTATCTCAGCAAAAAGAGCAACACACATTTGCAATTAGAATTCATACACTGAAACACAAGCCGGGAGAATCGGCAAGAGCGTTCGGATTACGCACAGATAAATTAACCATGGAATTGTATGAATCCATGATCGAAGGGCGACAAGGCAAAACAGAATCGAAGAGAGCGATCTTAGAAACTATACAACAACAAGCTTTATATAACTTTCAATTAGGATTACAAGACGATATAAAATTGTGCGTGCGCAACATTACACGACATTGCAAGACGCCATGGCTGGCGCGAGCGCAAAGGAAAAATTTAAGAGACCAACGGGGAATTTCGGACATCCGAAAACGAATATACCTCACCCATCCATCCGCGAGAATAGATTAGCCGCAATGTCACAAATGCGGAAAGACAGGATACTACGGCAGAGATTGCCGAACGAGCAAATATACGAGCCGATTCCCTTTCTTGCAGCCAGACAGGCAACCGTGTATTAACACAATGAATAAATACTGCACGTACTGCAAGAAAGCAGGCCCTAATCGTGCAGAATGCTGAATACTTCATGGCAAAACCAAAAAAAGGATCACTCGCCAAGTCAAAAATAATAATGTGAATAAAACGCGAATAAATACAATAATAAAGATGAAGCGAGATAAACCGCGAAAAGAGAGCACTGACTCAGCATCAAGCAGCAATAGCAGTGATGAAAGCGACAGACCGAAGGCCAGGGCTACGCACACGGCCGGAAAGTATCAAGTTACACAAGTAATGCAAGGAGAAGCGCGCAACGGGCTAGAATTGATAACACTACCAATAAAAGAAGTAAAAAAGGGTAAAGCAACTTTTCTTATTAGACACCAGTGCTACCCTTACCTTAATGAAAATCGGAAATTTCAAAAGCGAAACTTCAGTGCGAGAAACGCATTGCGGTTTACCGGCATGCATTAACTGGCGTGACGGAGACATAAGATCCACACGCTAGGGAAGAAATTAACAATAAAATTAGGAAAAGAAAAAATTCGCTATTCATATACGTGGTTAGAGATGATTTCCCTATGGATTACGAAGAAATACTTGGAATTGATTTCCTAGCCAAACAAAAGGCAAGATGCGATAATGGAAAAAAGATACTAAGTATACTAAGTATTGGCAAAACAAATCTGAAATTGCAATCATATCAAAGGGTACTGTTAAAACCACATAGCGAAACAATAATTGAAGCATTTACCAATAGAAATCAAGTAGGGATAATAAGGCAAGAACAACCGAAGCCAGGACTATTTATCGGATGCTGCCTGGATCCCAAAAAATTCACCTGTCCTAAGTATAATAAATACGACAGAAGAACCTATTGAAATAAGCACAATGGTAAACTTAGAAGAGATAGAAACACAGAGCTGAAATGCTCAATACGGTGAAAAAAGACACTGAGACTATAGGCAAAAGGAGAAAACGAGTACAGGAACAATTACTCACATATCACCTGAATTGAAGAAAAAGAAACGTTGGAACAAATATGTAATAATTATTACGATATATTTCATTTGGAAGGTGATTCACTCTCGCACACAAGTGCGGTGCAACATGAGATTACCACGCGCACGGATAGCGCACCGGTCAATGTCCGACCGTACTGCCTGCCCGAGAAGCACAAGGCGGAGGTGAATAAGCAGATAACGAAAATGTTCGAGGAAAAAATTATTCGTCCAAGCACAAGCCAGTAAAACACACCAATATTGATCGCCCCGAAGAAGGCCGATGCGTCCGGAATACCTAAACTACACATTGTCGTAGATTTCCGGAAACTAAATAATCTAACGATAGGAGACTCGTTCCCTTTACCGAACATCACGGATATCCTCGACTAGCGGGAAATGAAATTGCGAAATACTTCTCGACGCTAGACCTCGCGTCGGGTTACATCAAATAACAATGCACGACAAAGATAAAAGCAAAACGGCTTTCTCCACGCCGTACGGGCATTACGAGTTTAATCAAATGCCTTTCGGGTTAAAAAATGCGCCCGCCATGTTTCAGCGATTAATGAATTCGCTGTTAGCGGGATACAGGGCATAAAATGCCTTGTATATTTAGACGACATCATCGTTTATGGACCAAACTTAAAGGAGCATAATAAGCAACTAATCGAAGTACTCCAAAAATTGAGAAATTAACCTGAAATTACAACCAAACAAGTGCGAGTTCTTAAGAAAAGAGGTGACATATTTAGGTCATATTATTTTGGAGAACGGATAATTCCGGATTCATCAAAAATAACGGTCGTCATAAATTTTCCGGTACCCAAAAAAATAAAAGATATGTCCTTCATAAGATTAGTTCAATATTACAGAAGATTCATCGAAAATTTTTCAAAGATCGTAAAACCACTGACGACATTAATCAGAAAAAATGAAAAATTCAATTGGACGGAAACAACAAAACGCATTCGAAACTCTAAAAGAAATGTTAACCGCGCCAGTTCTAAGTGACCTCGACTTTACAAAACAATTTATATTAATAAGAGACGCATTCGATTATGTCATCGGAGCGGTATTATCACAAGAGTCAGTGAGCTAAGACCGACTAATTGTTTACGCGAGCAGAATTCTAAATAAAGCAGAACAGAATTACAATACGACGCAAAAAGAGTTGCTAGCCATAGTATAGGCAGTCAAGCATTTTCGACCATATCTACACGGAATAAAATTCCAAATAGTTATGAACCACAAGCCATTCTGGTTATTTAGCATAACAGAGCTCGCGATTAATTAGATGAAGACTTAAATTGGAGGAATACAATTATGAAGTAATGCATAAGGCCGGCAAAGGCAATACAAACGCTGACGCGCTTAGCAGAAATCTGATCGTCCGCGACACACAAATAAATAGCATCGAGCGTGACAAGGAAGAGCGCGAATACAGCAAGGAGGAAAAAGAGCAGATAACATATGAATATCATAATGCCCCCCTCGGAGGACATCAAGATGCTACACACACAATAAACAGAATAAAATTAACACACAATTGGCACGGATTAACAAAAGATCACATCGCCAAAGTACTGCCAGAAGAACAAGTTAAGCAGAAAACCTAAAATGCCTCTAGTACTAACAAAAACGGCAGAGAAACCGTTTGAAAAATACGCCCTGGATATCGTGGAACCACTCACGGTCATCACGCAAGGAAATAAGTATCTGTTGACATTTCAGGACGATTGAACAAAATTCAATAAAGCAATGCCGATACCGGACCAAGAAGCAAATACAATTGCCAAAGAATTTACCACAAAGATAATATGCGAATTCGGAATACCAGAGAAAATATTAACGGATCAAGGTACGAATTTCGTCAGCGAGATGTTTAAGAATGTATGCACCCTTTTGAAAATAACGAAAATTCAAACTACCGCATACCATCCAGAAAATAATGGAGCTCTAGAGAGTTCACATAGGATTCTAGCCAAATATTTGAGACATTATATGAAGACCAAACTAATTGGGATGAATGGATTCCATACGTGATGTTTACATACAACACGACACCGCATACCGCGACAGGTTATATACCGACGGGTTATATTTGAACTAATGTACCGAGCAACCTACCTACGGCGGCGCCGAAACCGTACTACACGTACGATAACTACGCGCAAGAACTAAAGGAACGACTCCACAGGAACGAGCCACACAGAAACTAGTGAAGGAACACATCCGTGAGGCGAAACAAAAAGCGAAAAATTATGTCGACAAAAATACTAACAGCAAAATTTTCAAAGTAGGTGATAAAGTCCTCCTGCATGACAAAGCAGTGTGTTGAGGACGGTCAAAGAAATTAAAAATACCATGGATAGATCCGTACCAAATAATCGAAAAAATTTCGGACATGAATTATAGAATCAAACAAAAACGAAAAAACGTGACTGTACACGCGAATCGACTCAAACTATTTATTGAAAATTAGAAAAACGGACGCGCACGACGAAACACTTGCGAGAAAAATTAGAAGAAGCATTAGTAAAAGCATAGATATAATAGAATTAGTAAATAGAAATTAAAAACATACCAATTGCAGCGACGCAGCACGCGCACAACTGGCCGCTCAGTAGCGGCGAGCACAAACACTCGCAGGGAGTCGCGGAGGTACCTCATCTTGACCTACTCTGACGACCTCGTTTCGTCCACCACTTGCTAGGCCACCAGCCAAGAGGCACGCACACATTCATGGCACATGACGGGAGTATACTCCTGCTCACACATCGCATGTTTTGAACTACTAGAAGATTTGAACTACTGATCTGAAAACTTTTGAATTACTACTAGACTGTGCGCAGTCACGGACAACGACAGACTGAATTAAACAATTTATTATATGTACTCCGCAGAGAAAAATGCACAGGTAAGATTCACCTAAAAGCAATCTGAATCCCGATGCTCCTCGCAGGACGCCCCTCGCGCGGAGGAGTATAGCTAACACGATTCCCGGCATACGGATGACAAAGAATCGTTTCGTTTCGTGGAACTCATACCGAGATTATAATAAACCATGCTGTACTACATGCACGTGCAAAGAAAAGAGAAGAGAGAGAAAAGAAAGAAAAATGTATAAGCGACACACACACACACACACACACACACACACACACACACACACACACACAATAAAAAAAGGAGAGATAATGAAATATGCTTATCTTGATGCTACGATGGCAACACCTCCACATGTCGTATCCCGGTAGTATCACAAACGATGACCAGAATCCGATCCAACGGGAATCGCCGGTCAATCTATGGCTCCCGTCTGGAGGTACGTGCATCTTGCCCCGTGGAACACACATTTCGTCGCATCACATCATTCATGTCGCACGCACGGAGCCATAACGTGACATGAAGCCAATAGACGCAGTCATACGACCGCGCACAGGGTAGGCGTATAGAAACGGGTACAACCGTTACAACGCGTACGAAACATGGCGATAATAATCTGAATAACAGTTCGGCGCGAAAGCTACTAGTAAACTGGCGTGCACCAAACAGCATAAGAAAAATTAAATAGAATAAGGAAATGTAAATAATATGATTCCCGAACTTTCAGGATAATGGCCATATAATGGCACTTATGCAGCGCCGAGACTGATGCCGCACCA
This sequence comes from Pogonomyrmex californicus, assembly GCA_024349325.1. Lineage (NCBI taxonomy): Eukaryota > Metazoa > Arthropoda > Insecta > Hymenoptera > Formicidae > Pogonomyrmex > Pogonomyrmex californicus. The sequence goes on from JAECZD010000008.1 coordinate 78,508, forward strand.
GCATACGTGCTGAAAAAATTTCACAACACGCCAAGCATTTCGAAGAAACAGGGTCGATGAACCAGGTGCAAACGATCTGATAATCAAATTAGACATCAACGCGCTAGAAAAAAGAGTGCGACAAATGTAAAATTACCTAGATCAAACCAGCGAGCGATGCAAGAGCATCATCGGACCCGTCCAGTTTACGTGTAAAAACATAATGCAAATAATATAAAAAGACAGTGCAAAATTAACACAATTGTTAACGCGACTGAGAACTATCTATTACACTAGAGACAGCAAACGAGGACTGATAAACGCGATTGGCGCGATAAGCAGTTATTCGGCACTATGGATTCCGAAGACAAGGAGCATCTCAATGAACAAATACAAATGCTGCAAGAAAGTCAACAGACCTTACAACATGCGACGAAAACTCAGATCAAAATTATCAACGCCACAATAGGGCACATGAATGCATTGGATAAAACGGTTAGTTACAACGAAAATATACTGCGGAATATCACGACACGGATGGAATTGCAGCTTGCGAAGTATACGCAACGCGAGGACATGGACGAAAATTTATTAATACTACGGACAATAATGACGGACTTGACAAAAGACGTAGAAAACACAATCGACTATTTGTCACTGACCAAAGACGGGATAATACATGCGGCTATTATCGTTGGAAAAGATCATAACAGAGTTGCGAGAAACAGCGACTCAATTGACCGAAGATCTACATTTTCCGTTTTCAATACGGGTAGAAAACTGGCGTACGATCTAAAAATATATAACAATAAGCGCATATTATAATAAACCGGACGTTTACACGATTATTCGTTTCCCGATAATCGCGTTTCCAACATTTAAACTAACAAAAGCTGTATCATTATGGTACGCAACCACGATACTTTCACATTTATAAAAATTCATCACCCGTTAGTAGTGATATAGAAAATCATCACTACATATTATCAGACGAAACAAACTACAGACATGTATATAAGACGGACAACTGTACACATGCAAACGAGATTTTCCTGTCTATCATATTAACACGAACGCACCATGCGAGATGCAAGTCTATGTAAACGCGCCGGGCAACTTAACAACTGTGAACAGCGATGCGTAGCGTCTAATACATCCTTGTGGGTAACATTAACGGAACCACAAGCGTGGCTATATTCGATAATAACAAAAAAGCAAGTATCCAGTGCGATAAGTCACCGGAACAACAATTAGAGTTAAATGGCACGGGAAAAATAAAAATTAACAGAAAATGTAAATTAACAACGCCCGAAGTAACATTAGTAACGCAGCGACAACTATCGACAATAATATATACAGGCACATAAAATATATACAGGCACAGTTATCAGACTTCAATTTAACACTCACGCCGCGTGACAGCAGAATTGATCAACTGATAATAAAGAATTCACTCGAACTCGTTAGATTAAGCATATTAGAAGACAAAGTAAACAGATAGACGAAAATATGTATATACTGAGAAATAGCCATTTTGTATATCCGATTAGCTTTAGCAGATTAATTAATAGTAATTGTAATCTCTACCGTTATAATAATTGTAAGGAAAAAGAGAAACTGCAATAAAGAACCCCTCGCCGTAACACCAAAGGTTTGCGACGAAGCAATGATGTACTAAGAACAAATGTAAAATAAATGTAAAAATAGATGTAAAAACAAAATAACAATCCATATAAAACTTAACTATAAGATAACTTAATTAATAAGATTAGCATAAGCATTGCGTACTGCGTCTCGAAATATTATTGCATTACTAGTATATAAGCGCTAAGCTAAAAGAAAACTCTCCCTCGTTTTCTTTTTTCAAGGGGAGAGGGATGTTGCGAGGCAACCTAAATAAAGCAATTCGACCTCGTAACATCGCTGATTAGCCAGAATCTCAATTCTGACTAACTCGAGAATTATGGATTAAATAATTAAAATATGAAACTAAAATAATAAGAAATAATACACGCCCGCGCCGATTGCAACCGATGTGCAATTCGGCAAGAACATTGAGTCTGACAACACGTGTCGAAACACTGACGCACCAAACAACATGAGGACGCGCCGAGACCGCGTAACAGCGGACCGATAAAAGAGCGACAAGAGTAATCAGGCGCGGCTCAGAGGCTCAGAATCAGAGGCACGGACGTACGAGTACCGACGCGTAGGATTGCTAAAGAAGTGTGATAGTTCGCGGATGATTCGGTAATAACGAACATCGAGTGTTAAAATAAAAACTGTTTATTAAAAAATCATGTGACTCCTTCTCCTCCTTCCGCCATTATTCCCTCAGTTGCGCCCGGAGCGGCACAACATATCTTTAACATTGCGATTTCTTATCTATTATTATTATATTATAACCACAAGGCGATAGTGACAGTTATAGGTTATGTTATCTTGAAGTTATGTCTTTTTGAAGTTAGAATCTTATCGTTCATTTATGATCACTAAAGGTTAATAATGATTGTTTTATTCAAGACACATTGATATAATTCATTCAATTGTACGTATAATTTAACAAAGTATCTGTATACATGTAGTAGGGTGCGTATAATCATGTGAGAGGACAATTCGCGAATCTGTATCTTGGTTGCGTTCTGTACCATAACCTCAATACATTACAGCCTCAGTATAATTACAATTGAAAGTTACATGCAACGATACAGAATGTTTATAATTAATCAAACTTACGGATAATCAAGTGGATTACTAGTATATGTCCGTACGACGGCTGCTTACGCTTTACTAAAGAAGCGGATTGGCAAGAAGCTCATTGGCGGAGAATATCTCAGGGAAACAATCAACTTGCGCGTGTATGGATAAGTTTTTCTTTTCGATCATTCGGATATAAGTCGCACACTGAACTTACTCAACTGTTTTGCTCAGATATAATATTGATTAATTTCAAGTTATAATTTACATTTAATAATAATTATGATTGAATGACTGCATGAAAGTGTCACAATAAGTCATTGACAAAGTTTAAGTCTCGTTTGCAATTTCATTATATTATTCAAGCTGATGAAGAATGATTTCAAGAATGCAATTAGTGTTACGTCCGTGTTCTGGACGAAAGATAATATCTCTCGTCCGGAGGAGGAGAACTTGGGTGGACGCACGGAACCTCTCCTGTTCTCGCGGAACGACGTCGTGATGCCGATCCGCGAGTCGAACGCGCCTTAAGGGGGCAGGGATCGGGTCAGCGACGTTATTACCCTTGCCTACGCCCGCGCTATCGGTGGTCCGGTTTAGGTCAGAGAACCGAATCTCTTTGACCAGGGATGGACCTAGTGCGATCCTCAGGGAGCCGGGAACGGCGCGGGGTCAAGTTTAGGAGAGAAAAAAAATTTAAGACCGAATTTTGATTAACTAATTTAATAATAAATGATAAGAATGGATTACAATATTCTGTTGGTGTACATTAAAAAGGGTTGAGGTATCGTTACAAAAGAGAAAGTTTATACATAAAAAATATAAGAAAATAACCGCGGACAAGGAAAATCTGGACTTATATACCCAATTGTTCTAATTGGGGCAAAAAGTTGATCGCGAGCATGTCTATGGGATCGGGTTGCAGGTGTGGAGGGGGATTAGGGTGCGCAGTGCGGAAAGCTTTGATTGGGACGAGGTAGGGAAGAGGATCACGGGAAATATACATAGGGACGGTATCGGTTATTTTGTGTTTGGAGATTTGGTCCCAGAATTGCTTGTCGGGTTTAAATTTTCTTTGGATAAAGAAGGTGCCAGGAGGTGGATGGGTGGGAGAGCGAGAAAATTGACGGACGAGGTTAAAAAACTTCTCCACGTCAAATTTTTCTGGAGTACACTGGTTCTCGAATTCGGCCGCGGAGCGGAGGCGTACTGATGCAGCGAGATGTTGGCTAGTCCCGGCTCTACTTCTATTAATCGCTCCGCGAGTTCTTCGGCGTGGCAGGTTTCGCGACAAATCCGCTTATTCGATTTCTCTCGACGGTGTCGCAATGCCCGTTTCGTTCGTCCGTTCCGGATGGCATTTGTTTGGTTCACTATATAAAAGAGAGTCAGATAAAAGAGATGTGGTGTTGTGGGTATGGCGTGTGTGTGTGTGTGCACCAATGTGATGATCCATACGTCCACCAATGTTGTAGTTGAGCATCTGATGTGGCTCTGGCGCAACCAGTCCGCTGTCTGCTTCCGTGTGTGCAAAGCGGAATGGGCGACAGGGAAAGGAAGGTTTTCGTGCTGGATCCCAGAATAAGGCAAATCTCACAAGTACATTTCTATATTCTTAAAAAATGAAAATACAAAGAACTGCGACGGGAGTGTTAAGAGCGTGGCGTGGGAGTCTGTGTCCCCCGTGTGTATGCTGTGTCTCTGAAGGTGACCGGGTCGCGAAGTTCCTCTCGGTATCGCTGTGCTCGTCTCTCTCGGGCTCCAGCTCTACCGTGGTGAGTGGTCCTGGCACGGGCCGTCAGCGCGTTTTCGATGGATGGAGAGGCCTCGGTCTGAGAGGCGGCGTGGAACGAAGGCTGCCGATGGTCTCGGCGGGGCGTTCCCCGTGTGATATCTCCTAGGTCCAATGGTATCAGGCGCCACAGACTGCTAGCTCTGAGCGTAGTCCGGTGAAGCCGGGAGCAGGCGGGCAGCGATGCGCCGCGATCTGCGGTGAGAACCTCGCCCGTTGCGGGGTAGTTGGTTCGCTGCGTGCGTCCCTGCGGATTGGAAAGTTGATGTTGCGGCCCGACGTAGACGGGCACGTCCGCGGAGCTGTGCTCGGACGCGGTGGCGTCCGTGGTGCGGGCCCGGACGTGTGGCTATCGGCGGATGAGGAGGAAGTCGAAAGGGCGCCGAACAACTCGACTAGTTGTTCTCGCAGAAGCCGTGGGGCGACGGTCGCTCCTCCGCACTGGTGGCGCGGGCTCTGGTCGGCGCGGTGTTGCCGGAGTTCCGGGATGCGTCGGTGTCTGGTTGTCTCGTCGTCCTCCCAGCCGAGAAGTCCGCTCTGTGCTGGTCCTAGCAGCGGGGGTAGGCCTCCCCGCGGTGATGGCGGCCAGTAGGCTGCTTGGGCACGGGCGGATGCGGCTGCGAGGTCGGCGGCGGTGCAGAGGTGGCAGCGACGTAGTGGCGGAGTCTGGTCCTTGGCTCGGCGCGGTCTACCTCCGGAGTCGGCGGCAATGGCTCGTCTGGTTGCCCCTCGGCAGGGATGCCGGGTGTCCCGCTCAACGGCGTGTACGGCCGCTGAGGAAAGCTCGGCGAGAGGAGGCACGGCGTGAACGGCCGCGTCGGAGGGTAAGGAGTCCCTCTATGGCGTGAACGACCACCGAGGGGAGAGTACGACCTATGAGTGCCAGCCGCAAAAAAAGGCCGTGTAATTGACCGCAAGCGGTCGGACCTCAGCGCTTCTTAAGCCGTGTACGGGCCCCAGAGCGCACTGAGGGGTAGTGGCGATCGTGCTAGCCACTCTTATATAGCGGTGGTGTTGCTTTCCGCGCACGAGTAGACGATCGACCGGTCGGCCATCTCGTGGCGAGCGCGTGGATTACTTTCGTGCGCGGGCCCACGGTGTCGGCGCGTGGCAGCGCGGCGGCGCGCGCCAGCGCGCTCGTTGCTGGGCCAGAGTGGCGGTGACCGCCACAGAGAAATTGAGGAATCGAGATAAGGCAGCTTCACCGAGTTAATCGGCGGCTTGCCAGGTCGGAATGGGGGGAGGCAGCTTCACCGAGTTAATCGGCGGCTTGCCAAGTTGAAAAAATTGAGTTAATCGGCTTGCCAATTTGGAATGTTGGAGTGTTTAGCGAGATAAATAAGTAGAAGTCGCGAACCAAACTGCCAGTTACCGCGGGAGAAAAATGATAAACTTGGACTTACTTTTGTTGCAGCGGCCGCTGGTGACGGTCGAGGAATGCAATTGCCAGGCTGGATCGTTGAATCACTCGAAAATAATAAAATCGCGCACAGATTCTAACTGCAATAATTTCGGATGGCAGACCATGAATGTAGCGATGAAGCAGGAAGAAGAGAGCGATCCGCTCCAAGTCGCTGTTTTTAAAAGGTTCCGGAGGGAAATCTGAGGGCGTGATGGATTTTCATGTTGGCTTATCGAATGATAGTTTAGGAAAATTGTGAATATATAGGAAGGAGGGGAGCGGTGTTCTGTAAATTGTGGTTGTTTTTATATTTCCAGATTTCCCAGCGAATGGTAGAATTAGTTAATAAAAATTTTTCCGGCGTTCCACACCCTCAGTCATTCATTGGTGTGGCCGCCAACGGCCGCTAATCGTTTCTTCTTGATTGGCGTTTCTCTTAGTTTCCCCACCAATTTGGGGGGTGTCACCCTCGAACGATCCGAAGCGTTTCTTATCCGTTAGGAATTTGCTTTTTGTTAATGTTAATTTTTTATTGGTAGGTCATAAACTTGTCGGTGCCGACAAAGCTGTTTATCCCAATTTTTTTGATAGTGAGACATATCTCGAGAGGAAATTTTGTTTATTTAGGATTTCCTTAGATCGTTCGAAGCGCTTCGTTTATGGCAGCCGTTGTTTTTCTCTTCCCGAAAGAGAGGAATTCGTGAAGTCCCCCGGACGTAACACCCCCCGACTTAGACAAATGTTGGGAGTGCACAACATTTGCAACAATAAGGTAATAATTCTTCTCTTTCGGTTTCTCTCCCTTTTTTTTGTTTTGAAGAAGAAGGAAGGAACAGGCGACCACCAAAACCCCTTCCTTATTCCCTCGTTCTTCCTCGTTTTTGCTTACATTAACTAACGTTACATTGTATTCTCAATACTGCTTAAGATTAAGTTGTGCGCATCATTCACTCTCTCTTTTCCCCTCTTTTTTTTTCAGAAAAATATCTTAAATGTTTCATGCCTAACATTTGTTAATGCGTATTTATTTCCAAAGGACTTATTCCTCTTTGTTGTAAAGGGTGAAGAATGCGCAAAATCATGCATGCGGTGATGCTTGGATTAGATAAAAGGAATATTATTACTAGTTACTATTATTATTATTATTATTACTATTACTATTACTATTACTATTACTATTATTATTATTATTATTATTATTATTATTATTATTATTATTATTATTATTATTATTATTATTATTACTATTATTATTATTATTATTACGATTACAAATAAATTTGGAAGAATTATAAAAATTTCGAAAGTGTTTATAAATTTGGCTTAACTCTATCGTATTCATTATATAGCGTTCAAGAGGAAGGAAATGATTTTATATAACGATCGATCAGCAAATTCTTGTTTCTCTTCCCTCCCCCTTTTTTCTTTTTTTTATATATATATAGTACCACCAGTCGCTTGGTTTGGAATTACTTTTCCATGTTCTGCATCCCAAGATGGTTTTTCTATCCTCTTCCCCCGTTTTTTTTGGGGGGTCTTAATGCAAATGGTCAAGCCGTGGCCATTAGGCGTTTTAACTCTTTACCTGCCTCAGTCATTGTGTATCGTCTGATTATACGATATGTTTGTTATATTAAGTAAGGTGACGTTCGCATGACAATTTACTCGACTGGGCAATTAGATGTGTAGGATTATTATCCTACCACTAACTTGTTAATACTATTATGCTGTAGTTCAGGGTTAGTAATTGCAGATGAGGAAAGAAAAATAAAAATAATAAGCGCTCCCGCTCTCCAGTAGGCACTCAAGCAACATCGGTATGAATAAAGAATTAATTGACTTACATTTCCTTTCTCTTTATGCCACAAAAAGAAAGAAAAATTAATATAATAAGTTTAATAATAAAGGAAGTGGATGATATATGTGTACAAGGAGCTTAAGTAATTATAATTAAATTATTATTACATTATAATGTTTATGGTTGTTCAACTTAACATTACTTTATTGACTAAGTAAGTATACAAGATAAAAAAAAAGATATAGCTAACAGAAATAAGGATAGTATAATAAAACAAAGGTTGTATAATTGAGTAGTAAACAAAAGTTGTATAATTGAGTAATAAAACAAAGGTTGTATAATTGAATGATAAAACAAAGATTGTATAATTGAGTAATAAAATAAAGGTTGTTTAATTGAGTATATAGACTAAAATAAATTTTTTATTTTTTTCTTTTTTTTTTTTAGATTGCTGGGAAGGTATCCACGATTCGGGCCTCTTTCTCGACTCGTGCCTCCCCTAGAGATACCAATGCGTCACGAAGGTTCGTGACCCCCTCAGTCGTCCTCGTGCGGCAGGACCAATTTGACCATTGCGGCCCCATTTTCCAATGGACGTACGATGTTAATATATCCACTACGTCCTTCGGCTAAGATTCGGCACAGAGCTCTAGTTTTCTTGGACCAAAATCTAGTCGGTTTAGCCGGTCCTGTGTAGGCTAGTCCGCAGGTAAGAGCCTGCCAGCTTAACTCTTGGAAACGTCCTTCCAGGCGGAAGATTTGATGGAATGGTCTCCACACCTGGCGTCCTATGTCTCTGAGATCGATCCGGGCGGTCCTCTGTGCCGGGTTGTCTTCCGTAATCAGTCCCCTTTGCCATACGTCGCCGTCTTTTATGGCAACAGGCTTGTCTTCTTCTATGTCGTTGGGCCAGCAAATGAGTTCTTTGGATTTGCGGTTCATTCGGAAATTAAGCTCTTCCGATAGATCTTGCAGAGCTGGTTCTCCATTTTTTAACCGCACCCAAAACAAGAGCGGAGATTCTACTCGTAGAATCTTACACTCGAGACGCCCGCGAGTCAAACGGCTGGTATCGATAGCTTCCATTCTTCTCTTCTCCCTTTTATTCTTACTTTCTTCACTTCTAAAAAGTTTAATAATTGTTAGGTGGTTGAAAAGGGGAAATAGTAGATAGGAGAAGAAAAGAGAAGAGGTTGTTTTGTTGTTATTATTTTTTTAGTTCAAACGAAAATCCTGGTAATAATAATTTCCTCTGGTGGTAATAAAGGGTATACTTGGTTTTCGGGGGTCTTACTATACAGGTCAGACTCTGGTGCGCTGGCCTGCTCGGGTTTTTGAACCCTTTTTGTCCCCAACAGTAATAAAAGATGGGTAATAGAGTCCCAGATGGCGCCCAGTAGATGTATGGACCATCCATATACGGTATGCAAAGCGTAACCATGTACGATCGTGTCTATTATTAGTTTTATGATTCTCCCGGTGAGGTATATTCCAATTACTCCGGCACTGATATTGCCGAAAATTAAGAATTTATTCCAAAATTCTTTCCATGCGGATGCAGCGATTTTTGTTATGGATGCTTCGTCTAATAGATTTGAAAGTGACCCCCCGTTCAGGGAGATTGGTTGGCCCATCATCCGCCTGGCTACCGTGTTGAGCACCGCCGATCGCTCAGCAGGGAACAATATGTGGTCGCGTAGATCATTGAGATCACTTTCGGTGTATATTCCGCTTGTAGCGAGCGATCCAGGGCTAACATATTTTCACGTAGGTTTGGTCATAGGTTTCATAATTGTGGGCGGTAATGATTCCACAGATTTAGGCATGAGTTTATACCATGAGTCCCCTAGGTGATACATAGTAGGTGCGAAAGAGTTACAATTTATTTGAGTTCCTTGTCGCAATAGTACATGGGTTTGCGGCGTTAAGTAATAGGTTTGGTTTCCCCGAATGACTGGTAGCTGATTGTAATAGTTATCAGTTCTTGTGATTTTTACTTCCACGGATACGCATTTTACGATATGTATTACTTCTCCAGTTAACAGGGCCATATATCCAGGTTTTTTCATTAGGTAATAAGCAAAGATATCGGGTGTTTGTGTGGCTATAGCTAAAGCGTTTTTTAACATTCCCTGCTCTAGTTCACATTGTTGCAAAAGGATATTTCTGTATAATTGATTTATCTGCGTACGGATGTGCTTTTCGACGTATACGAATTTGGAATTCATGTAGGTGGATATGTCGAGGTTAGAGACATGCGTTCGTTGTTTGAAAATCGTTACGCCACGCGAGGTTTCGAAGATGATTAATTTGGGATGTTCGGTTCGAGTGAGTGTATAGCCGCATGTTGCGTATTTTCCTTTGCTAGTCAAGGCGAAAGTTATATCTTGTGCAGTTAATGAATAGACTACTAGTTGTTGTTCATTTACGTTATCTATTATTTTGTCTGCAATCCCACTGTACAATACTCCATAATTGTTGAATTTACAAGTGTCGGCGGGCACTGGATCTCAATAGGTTTCACCTCCCTCTATATCTGTGCAATGGGTGGTAGTGAGTTCACAGGTCACTCCGGATCTGAGTAGCACTCGATTACTATTTATTCTTACATCGGCTATATATTCTTGTAGTGAGATTTTTATACTGGCGAGTACCACGACGTCAGTCCACGTGCCGTACGGATCCAAATACATGCTCCTCTTGCACGATCCATCGGCGTCTACGTGTCCTGCCAATGTTACTGGTCGGGCAGTGGTATGATTCGGTTTTAATCCAGTGATATATCCGTTATGTAACTGATAAGTTTCCATAAGAATGCATTCGTTGGCATGCTTCGCGTGATGTTTCCTCTATATATGAATATTTGCCATTTAACACATCCATGGAGTGGGAAAACATTCCGTATTTTTTTCTATTTTTCTTTATTCTAATTTTTACGTTAATTTATTTAATATTTCCAGTATTTCGTGTGGTCCGGTATACTGATCCCCAAATTTACCCGGTTTAGGTCCCTTTAATAGAAAAACGTATTCCCCAGGTTTAAAGATTTGAAGGTTGATTTTTTTGTCATAATATTTCTTTGATTTATGTTTTGCATTGATGATATTTTCACGCGCGTTCCCTCGAAGGTTATGGAGTTGAGTGACTAAGGTTACCAAATAGTCATCATAGCTAGTTAATTTATTTTCTGGTGCTAGAAATTTTTCCGAAGGTATTCTTGCAATTTTTCCAAATATTAATTCGTATGGAGTATGTTTTGTAGCTTCGTGTACGCAGGTGTTATAATTAAACATTGCGAGGCTAACCCATCGGTCCCATTGTTCTTGTTCGTTTGCATATTGTTTAAGATACTCTCCTAGTGCGTGATGCGATCGCTCTAGAGATCCATTGGATTGAGGATGGAAGGTGGTTGTACGAAACTTACGAATTCTAAAAAGTTTTGCAATCTTTCTCATTAAGTCGCTGACAAAATTTCTTCCCTGATCGGTTAGTATTGCTTTGGGTGCTCCGAATATACAAATGCATTTATTAACAAAAGCCTTGGCTATTGTTTCAGAGGTTTAATTTGGTAGGGGGATTCCCATGCTGAATTTAGTCAATTGATCTTGCAGTGTTAAAATGTAGTCGTTTCCTCTCTCAGTTTTTTGTAGAGGCCCGACAATATCCATTACTACTTTATCGAAGGCTGTTCCCGGAGTATCGGTAATTATCATTGTTTCGTTTTAACGCGTACTAACTTTTTCAATTGACATTGCAAGCATTGCTGAATATACCGTTGGACATCAGATTTCATATTTTCCCAATAGTAATTATGCTTAATTCTGTTATACGTTTTAGTAACGCCTCTATGTCCACCTGTAGGTGAGCAATGTGTTTCGCCTATTATAGAAGGGCGAAGATCTTTCGGAGGATATTTTACTAATCCGTTACAAATAATTAGTTTAGTTAAAGAGTCGAGAAAGGTCGTTTGTATTTGTGTCTTAATATTGCTCCAAGGAATGTTGCAAATGAAATCCGTTTTAGCAATGCTAATAGTTTCTAATTTTAATTCTTCTGTTATCTTTCGTAATTCGATCAGTGTTTGCGTTATATAATTTAAAATCATTGTTGGCCCTTCTCTCGACCCTTCGTCAATGGGTAAGGCCACGTGAAAATAGTTTTTGCGTTTTACTACCTGCGGTCTACACAGAGCGAATTTATTGAGGGTAGGCAATTCGTTGCGCTCGAGTAATTTTCGTGCTCCAGAATCTAATGGATTTCCATCGACATCAACAAAATATGCTACGTTATCTTTCCGCAAAAATAATAATTCGCGGGAATCGACAACATTGTTTTTTATTAGCTTATGGTCAATGATAGTTGGTTTAAGTTTATCTATATTATTAAGCTCTTCATTTTCTTCATTAGTTATTTCGCTTCCTCCTTCATCATCAGTGTTTTCGTCACTCTCTTTTTCCTTGTCGTTTTTGTTGGCTTGGTCCGCAATTTCTTTGGGTTGCGTTGAATTTAAGTGTTTATTTCGTTCATTTATCGTTTGGCTGCGAGTGAGCATTCTTCCGGCTCTCGGTGGATCGTGTATTAATGCTCTCTCTGTCTGCTGCACTGGTAATTCGTCCAGTTCTTCTTGTGTAAAGGGTATTGAATCCGTATTATCCTTAAACAGAGGGTCGTCAGGTAGTAAAATTTCTGTTTGCTCGTCATCTGAAAGATATAACTCGAAGTTTTCGTCCTCCTCTGTTTCTTCCTCCTCGTCGGATTCTTCTAACATTTTAGAAATTATTTCTGCATCCTTTGCTTCGTTGGGATTTAAAGTTCTCCGGTCAGTAATTGCCTTGCAATTCGCTTCTTCAAAATTCACCGGATTCCTGGATAACGCATCGGCATTTACGTTAGTTTTTCCTGCTTTGTATACGACATCGTAATCGTATTCGGCTAATTTTAATCTCCATCGTAATATTCTCATGTTGGTATTGTTGTACCCCGGATGGGCTACAACGATAATATTAGGAATAGTCGGGTTCGTTGAGCCTAAGGAGTTGGGACTCCGAGCAGGATCAAAAGAATGGAAAGGAAATCTTCTCGAAATCACTAACACACTTTCTTTATTTTTTCTGGTTTATTTAATCAATGCACTATTTCGTAGATTTAGTATTGTTTATTTTATTTCTTTCACACACGGTTAAATGTCGGCGGGCGGCTCGGCGCGTGTCGCGTTACTCTGGCGGCCGTCGACCGAGTATGTCACTTGAGACGCTGATAGTACGGCTCGCGTGAACTTCGCCGCTCTCTGGTAATATCTTGCGCGATAATTATAATAATGATTCCGAACGACATGTTATTCTTGACTCTCTACCACTCCGCTTTGTGTAACCGATTATATAGTTTGATCGATGCCCGATCAGCATTCTGATCGATTGCGTCGATCGGTTGCGTGATATTGATTAATCAATATTACGCTCGGTTTGATCACCAAGTTTAGGAATTTGCTGATAGGTTTTTTCGCAATGTTCTCGCGTGATGCATTTCTGCGGTCTTTCGAAAGACTGGCAATTTCGGTGGTTACACATTTGTGTTGTCTTTCGAAAGAGATTCATGCGACCTAATTTTGTTGTCATGCGGACTACTTTTATTATTAGTTATTATTTTATTATTGGTTGTAGATCTGGCTACAACATCCCCTCCTGTTAGTAAAAGAAAACGGAGGTACGAAGTTTTCGCTTTTTACATAGTTTTTGTTTTTTCCGATACATTTTTTGGTATAATCGTTTGCTTAGAATCGAATACTTTCGCTTATTCTAACGGCGCGATATACATTGCGTGAGTAATTATTTCATTTTGTTTTTTCTTTCTTATGACAATTATTATTGTTGCGATAACAATGATTATTAGTAATGAGCTGCTAATTGATATAGGGTACACAAAGTGTTTTTGTTGGAAAAAAGGTATCTCGTTATTGTTTATTTCGTTTTTCATGTCATTTAATTTCTTTGTTAATTCTGTCAGGTCTGTTGCGTCTTGTATAACTTTTAATTTTATTTTTTCTGTCTTATTTACCTTGAAAGTTTCGCTTAGTAGTGTAATGTTATATTTTGGTAAATACGTTTTTATTTCTTTTCCCTTATTGGTGCTTGTTGATTTTATTGTCGCGTCTGATGTGACTATTTTGCAATTGTCTGATAACGTTATTTTTCCTGTATTTGTAATAGTTCTACGCGTTTCTTTATTATTCTTACATGAAATTGTAATAGTTTGTTTCGCGGGTGTGGAATATAACCAAGAATATGAATTGCTTAAGGCTATCCATATGCTATTTTTTATTGTTATGTATTTAATTTTACAATTGTTATAACAGTCGTCATTTTCTATATATATATCTATTTCGCATAGTGGGTCGGTTTTTACATTTCTAATTGGGAAGATTTGTTCGCATAAGTAATTTGTATTTATTTGCTTGCATTGTTTTAACTTTTCGTGAGTCAGTTTTGCGTACGTGTGTCTGTTAGTATCCAAAGCGATTAATGGATTGTTCGTTTCAATTAATGCGGATATGTTTTGTTTGTATGGTACCGGTAGCGGTATTATGTTTAATATTTCGTATAGTGGAAGTGAAATTAGCGGGAAATGTAGGATTGTGTAGACGTCTGTTTTGTCGCAGTGCGCGCTCATTGTCGTTACTTTTTCTATTGTAGGCCAATCCTCTTCCCTTATTTTGAATGGAAAATATGATCCTTGTGGTATTTGTGTAATTGCTTCCTTAAGATTTTTCATTATTTCCTCTAACAGTATTAGTCGCGGGTGTAATATTCCATTTTTTATCGCAGTTAGGTATTCTAGTATGTCTTCTGCGTTTTGTGTCACTGCGGCAAGTATTGCGTTGGTGATTATAAAGTGTTCTTTTATATTTTCGCTACTTATTTCCGTTGTTAGTGTCATTTCTAATTTTTTGATTGCGTTAGCTAAAATGTTTTCGTTATTCTGGATTATTTCTTCGTGGTTACTTATGTGCGCTATCGTCGCGTTTATAATTTTAATTTGATTCTTTATTATATGCTCTGTTGTTTGTTGTTTATTATCTAGGATACTTAGTTGCTCATTGATTAATTTTCTATCTTCATTGTCCATTGTTCCGAATAATGTTTTGGTTATAGTTCCTATTCCATCTATCAGTCCTCGTTTCGTTTTTGTATCTTGTATTTTATACAGAGCGTTTATTCTTTTTGTTAAATGTTTTAACCGCTGGTAATTGTTTTCAATTATTGTATTATAGTTCTGACATGACCCCTTGTTTGTGAGGTGTAACATAGTGCATATATTTTGCGTTTTTAGAATGTATTCTTCTATTTGCTCTGTTCGCTTTTCGATTGGCGAAATATCTATTTTTATCACTATCTTCCAGAATGACTCGATTATGTTCAGTTTTCCTATTTCTTCGAAGTATATTCCGGGGTGATGCTCGAAGTTTTCTACTTCAAATGGTAGTTTTTTCTCTTCTTCTCCATTGATTATCCATATCTTTATTCTGCAATGTAAAAAAAAATTCTTATTTCTCATGAAAATTTTTCGGTGCTCGATTTCGGCGTTTTTTTTTTTTATCATATTCTCAGGTGTAATGTTACTTTATTCTGAATTCGTTATCTTAGTTAAAAAGATTCTCCTGTGAACCTGTTTGCTTTTTTATACGTATATCATTTCTCTCGGTGTCTTATTTATTATATCGGTGTGACCCTTCTAATATTTCATTCTTTTGCGATGAGCTCTCTGGCTGCATTTCGTCAGTTGTCGAAGTGTCTCCTTGTGTTAACAATGGGTCATCAAGGCAATTTTAATCGTGATCCTCCAGTGTTTGATGATCGGGCCGCGGCGGAAGCGTCTGATGACGACTTCGACGTCGGGGTTGATGACGATGAAGTTCGTGCATTTATGGATAGTCCTGCCGCTCAGAACCACTTCCGTCGTGTGCGGGAGTGGTTATGATTGTAAATCAGTTTTATCGTGATGGAGTGTTCCTCGTCGGCGAGGATTCTATTCGTTTCGTCGCCACGGTGCCGCTGGGGTAGTTGAGTTACCCTGGTCGGTGGAGCTATATGAATTATTAGTTTGTATGCCCGAGGCCGTTTCGGCGGATGTTGAGGTGGAGGACAACCCTGAGGATGATCCTTGGAGGACGATGGGGATGACCCCGCGGCCGACCTCGCGCAGGCGAGGAACCGCTCTCCTGGGGTCTAAGAATTTTTTAATGTGCTTCGTAGTATAGTTTATAGTGTAGTGTAGCTGTTAGTTTTTTAGTGTAGTGTAGCTGTTAGTTTTTTAGTGTAGCTCTGGATATTATTGTTGGGATTATTTTCCGAACCTGCTGAGATTCTTCTCCGGTGAGTCCCAATGTTTTTTGTTTTTTTTTTCTTTATTATTATTTCTATTATTATTTTGTATTGTGTGCTTTTTTCTTTCTTTTAATTTTCAACGAACGGTTTAATTCGGTTCGCGTGCACGTTTATCGTTCGGCGGCCCATTTTTATTTTATAATTTAAATCGCTCAATTTTTCTAAAATTGTGTAGGGTCCGATCCATAATGCGTCTAGTTTTTTCGATCTCCCTCGCCGAACTGTTTCGTCGTGTAATAGAACTTTTTCTCCTATTTCGAATGTGCGTATTTTTGTTTTTCTGTCGTAGGTTTCCTTCGCTTTTTGTTTTTCTTCTTTTACGTTTTCCTTCGCTATCTGATTCGCGGCTCGTATTCTTTCACGGAGTTCTTGCGCATAATCATCGTATGTGTACGATGATTTCGGTGAGCTAGTTAGGGCCGTAGGTAGTGGTGCCTGGTGCCCGTATACCAGTTCGAACGGCGTGAATCCCGTAGCGGTGTGCGGTGTCGTATTATATGCGAACATCGCATACGGTATCCATTCGTCCCAGTCTGTCTGATCATTATTAATATAATGTCGTAGATATTCGGTTAATGTCCGATGTGATCTCTCGAGTGCTCCGTTTGTTTCTGGATGATAGGCCGTTGTTTGCAATTTTTGTATTTTTAATAATTTGCACGTATTTTTAAATAATTCGCTTGTAAAGTTTGTTCCTTGGTCGGTCAGTATTTTTTCTGGAATTCCATATTCTAATATAATTTTTGTGACAAATTCTTTCGCTACTGTTGTCGCCTCTTGATTTTGTATCGGTATTCCTTTGCTAAATTTTGTTAAACTGTCCTGAAATGTCAATACGTATTTGTTTTCCATCGTTGTTATAGGCAAAGGTCCTACAATATCTAACGCGCATTTCTCAAATGGTTTCGTTGGCGTATCTGTTATCATTAGCGGTGCTTTAGCGCGTCGTTGCAATTTATTTTTCTGGCAATATTCACATTTTGAAATGTATTGCTCAACATCTCTTTTTAATCCTGGCCAGTTGTGGTGTAATCGTATTCTATTTATTGTTCGTTCAACGCCCTGGTGTCCTCCTATAGGTGCGTTGTGGTATTCATATAATATTTGTTTCTTTTCTTCTTCTTTGTATTGTTTTTCTGACGCGACGTCGTCAGTTTGTTGTTCTTGTTTTATTGCTGCTACGTTACGGCTTAATGCGTCAGCATTAGCGTTTGCTTTCCCAGCTTTATGTATTATTTCGTAATCGAATTCTTCCAATTTTAATCTCCATCTGATTAAACGTGATCCGGGATCTGTTACGTTAAATAACCATATTAATGGTTTATGATCAGTAATTATTTTAAATTTTGTTCCGTATAAATAAGGTCTGAAATGTTTTACTGCCCATACTATTGCGAGTAATTCCTTCTCAGTCGTATTATAATTCTGTTCTGCTCGTGATAGTACACGGCTGGCGTACGCGACGGGTTGGTCTTGACCTACCTCGCCTTGCGATAAGACGGCTCCTATTGCATAGTCTGATGCATCCGTGGTTAGGAGGAATTCTTTCGTGAAGTCTGGATATTTTAATATCGGTGCCGTCGTTAATTTATTTTTTAGCATATCAAATGCATTTTGCTGTTTTTCGGTCCATTCGAATTTTTCTCCCTTTTTTGTGAGTTTTGCTATTCGTGAGAAATCTTCGATAAACTTTCGGTAGTATCCGGCTAATCCGATAAATGATTGCACATCTTTTACCTTTTTGGGCATAGGAAAATTCTTTACGGCGTGCAATTTTGATGGATCTGGCGAAATTCCATTTTCCGTAATTATGTGTCCTAAATAAATTACTTCTTTTCTTAAAAATTCGCACTTGTCCGGTTGGAGCTTTAGATTGTTCTCTCTTAGTCTTTGGAGAACTAATTTTAATCTTTTGTTATGTTCTATTAGGCTAGGACCGTATATTACAATGTCATCAAGATACACTAGACATTTAATTCCTTGCAACCCTGTTAAAATTGAATTCATTAATCGTTGGAAGGTTGCAGGTGCGTTTTTTAGACCAAATGGCATTCTATTAAATTCATAATGACCGTGTGGTGTAGAGAATGCCGTTTTATTTTTATCTCGCTCCGTCATTGATATCTGGTGGTAACCTGATGCGAGATCCAGTGTCGTAAAGTATTTCGCGTTGCCCAGCTGATCAAGTATATCCGTTATATTGGGCAACGGGAATGAATCTCCGATTGTGAGATCATTTAATTTTCTGAAGTCTATTACAATTCGTAATTTTGTTTTCCCTGACGCGTCTGTCTTTTTGGGCACGACTAGTAGTGGTGCGTTCCATTGGCTGACGCTCGGTCTGATAATTTCTTGTTTTAACATTTCTTGAATTTGTTTATTTACCTCATCTTTGTGTTTTTCCGGTAAACGATAAGGTCGTACGTTTACTGGTGATGAATCTGTTCGTACTGATATTTCATGCTTAATCTTTGTTGTGCATGATAATGTATCCCCTTCTAGGTGGAACACGTCATTATATTCGTGACATAATCTTAATATAGATTTTCGTTCTTCCTCATTTAAATGTTCTGTGCGCAAAGAATTGTTTATTTGCTCTTCTCGAGCTATTAATTTTGTCTCTTTATTTTTTGTCTGTATTGCGTTCACAGATTCTTGTGTTATTTTTTCTTGTATATTTATTTCTTCTATTATTACTTGTGGTACTTGCACGATTTTTTCTTCTTCTGTAATATTTATTATACTTATTGGGCATGTATAATTTCGTGGTTCAACTAGGCAACATCCAATAAAAATTCCAGGTATCATTTCCTCTGGTTTCGTCAATCCAATTATATTTTGGTTAGTCGTGACTTGCACGATTGTTTCGCTGCGCGGCCCTAAGGTTACGCGCCTGTATGGGTACAGTCTGAATTTCGTATTTTGAAATTGTACTAAATTTGTTTTTGGATTGAACGCAGTCATGTATTTCCAAATAAAATCTGCTCCTAGGATTGCATCGTATTCCATTGGCGCATTATCTCGCACTATGTATACGGGGTGTCGTATCTTTTTTCGCGACAGTTGCACCGTAATATGTGTTTTGCCCAATGTTATTATCTCATGTCCTGTTATGCCTGTTAGCTTAGTTTTTTCTTCATAGATTAGGACGTGGTCTAGAACATGTTTCAGTTTTATTATTGTTGCTGATGCTCCCGTATCAAATAAGAAATTTATTTTTCTACCTTTGGCCTCTGCAATCGGTAATGTGATCGCATTTAATCCAGTGTTAACGAGCGATGTCCCCTTGACGTGTGCCACGCGATACTCTGACGCGGGACGCGGGACGGTCGATTTATCTTCGCCGGTTTCGCTCTTTTTATTTTTAAAGTTCTTCGCGGAATTTTCTCTTCGCGAATTCGAAAAATTTTTCCGGAATTTTTGCTGTTTTCCGGTTTGTCCATTTAATGTCCTATCTTTTAGCTACACTGTTTTTCAATTGTATTTATTCGTGGTTGTCTTTCTGGCTTAGGCAGGGTATATCTGTTTGAAAAACGGCTAGTCCTACAATCGTGTCCGTAATGACCGATTTTTCCGCATTTTTCACAACGGGGACTAGGTGTATGCGTTTTAAATACTGGTCGGTTTCGATAGGTTAGCGTTCGCATGCTAGGTCCTCGCGTTTTTTCTTCCGCGGTTGCTCCTGCGATTGCTTCCTGTATTGTTTGATATCGCTGCGATCGTACAATTAATTTAATTTCGTCATGTAAACCGTTCTGGTAATTGTAGAGCGCCTGCTCTTTTATATTTTCTAAGATCGCGCGTTGTTGTTCGACCGTATGATTTTTTCCTTCTTCCATGGATTCGTATAATTCCATGGCTATATTGTCTGTTCGTCT
The DNA here is from genome assembly GCA_024349325.1 of Pogonomyrmex californicus. NCBI lineage: Eukaryota > Metazoa > Arthropoda > Insecta > Hymenoptera > Formicidae > Pogonomyrmex > Pogonomyrmex californicus. The sequence goes on from JAECZD010000008.1 coordinate 98,435, forward strand.
GCCGAATTCTTGTGCATTCTCGTTTGGTTTTTGTTTGAGCGAATTAAATTCGAGTTGCAAGTGTGCGGTACTTCGTTTGCTCAAATATTCCTTTTCTAATTCTCGTTTTAATTGTTCGAAGTTTATTATATCTCGCGTACGGAAATCCATCATGGCCTTGCCTTTGAATTTAGTGCAAAGAATAGCTTCTAATAGAGAATGTTCATCCGCGGGATGTATATTTTTTATCGCGTACGTACTTGCGTTTAGAAATTCGTACACGCGTCCTCGTGACGTGCCGTCGATCTCTGGGATCATGTTACGCGCGTCTTTCAGTGTGAGGAATGTCAGTGCATTTCCCGGCTGGTTTCGTATATCTTGATACGAACGTCCGTAAGTTAGATCTAACGGGTGCGGCAGAAAATCTTGAGATATTCTCGTTCGTTCGCCCATAGGCAATTGTGTTTGCCGGCTCAATCCGTTGACTTGCACACGGAGATCGCGTATTTCATCCATTAATTCTCGAAGGAGAGTGTTATCGGGCGGTGCGTCGATTGTGACGCGGCGGTTCGTTCGACTTTCTTGCGGTCCATGTCTTCGACCGAATGTCGTAGTTGTAAAATTTCGTTGTCGATTTCATTCTGTTGTTCGACAGGTGAGTGAGCCATTTCGTTTATTAAAGATTGGTATATATTAAAAGAATTAAATAGGCTTCCGTCTCGTAAGTTTGTGTGTATGTTTTTTCGCGCTTGTACGTGTGTGTTAATGGGAGAGTCGGTGTCGTTCGGTTCGAGCAAGCTATAATCTTTTTCGTCTTACGGAAATTCGCGTTCGGTTATTACGTGGACGTCTTCGTCGCTATCGTATTGTAGTACACGGCGCACGTTATCGCGTATTTCTTTTAATGCGTTTCTCGCGGTATTTAACGCGGAGATAGTATGCGGAAAGTTTACAGAATTATTTATTGACCGTGATTTTGGCCAAGTCGCATTTGCTACGCTGTCCTTCGCTGCGGACATTCGCCTTTTTAAAATATAATTTTTCGGACTTACATTAGTAGATAAATCGCATACGCTCGCATGGTCGCTGCTTGTGCTGGCGTGTCAGTTGGCTGCGTGTAGTAGTGCGTGTCGGTGAAGCGTCCTTGCTGCCTGGTATCGTTGTACACGGTCAGCGCTGGCTGGCTCTCGGTGCTCGTGGACTCTCTGGTCGTTGCTCCGCTGCCACTGGACACTCGTTGTCGTAGGTCGGCACTCTACTAATATTGCACTGTACACTTGACACAATTTCGTGGGCGGCTTATTTTCTGACGGGGCCTTTTCCGTCCGCCTGTTTTCTACAGGTCTTGTATTTTTCTGCTTATCGGGAATTTGATTCTTCTGCCTGCTTGTAATTTATTATTACAGGTCTTATCTCGTTTCTTCAAGAAAAAATTTTTCCTTCTTCTGCCCGTAATGCAGTACGTCGGGACTTACTTGATTGATTCTGCTGGCTCGATTAACGATGATCCTCTCAAGTTGTTGTTCTTAGGGATGGTTTTGACAATCCCACCGCTGCCACCAAAATGTTGTACCCCGGATGGGCTACAACGATAATATTAGGGATAGTCGGGTTCGTTGAGCCTAAGGAGTTGGGACTCCGAGCAGGATCAAAAGAATGGAAAGGAAATCTTCTTGAAATCACTAACACACTTTCTTTATTTTTTCTGGTTTATTTAATCAATGCACAATTTCGTGGATTTAGTATTGCTTATTTTATTTCTTTCACACACGGTTAAACGTCGGCGGGCGGCTCGGCGCGTGTCGCGTTACTCTGGCGGCCGTCGACCGAGTATGTCACTTGAGACGCTGATAATACGGCTCGCGTGAACTTCGCCGCCTTGGTAATATCTTGCGCGATAATTATAATAATGATTCCGAACGACACGTTATTCTTGACTCTCTACCACTCCGCCTTGTGTAACCGATTATATAGTTTGATCGATGCCCGATCAGCATTCTGATCGATTGCGTCGATCGGTTGCGTGATATTGATTAATCAATATTACGCTCGGTTTGATCACCAAATTTAGGAATTTGCTGATAGGCTTTTTCGCAATGTTCTCGCGTGATGCATTTCTGCGGTCTTTCGAAAGACTGGCCGCAATTTCGGTGGTTACACATTTGTGTTGTCTTTCGAAAGACTGTTCGAGATTCATGCGACCTAATTTTGTTGTCATGCGGACTACTTTTATTATTAGTTATTATTTTATTATTGGTTGTAGATCTGGCTACAACAGTATCTTGAGCGTTTTTAAACCATAATAAAGGTTTATGATCTGTGACTAAAGTAAATTTTCGGCCGTATAAATATGGGCGGAAATGTTTAACACAATATAATATAGCCAGCGCTTCCTTTTCGTATGTATCGTATTTTAATTCATTATCAGTTAGAGTTCGTGACGCATACGCGACTGGTCGGTCCTAATTTATTTCACCTTGCGACAATATTCCTCCTACGGCTACTCCGGAAGCGTCGGTGATTAGGATAAAAGGCTTTTAAAAATCAGAATATTGCAACACTTCACATAATCTTTGTTCTTCACATAATCTTTGTTTTAATTTTACGAATGATTCCTCTTGTTCTTGTGTCCACTCGAAACGTACGTCATTCTTTAATAAATTTGTCAAGGGTTTTGCTAATTTAGAAAAGTTAGAGATAAATCGTCTGTAATATCCCGCTAATCCTAGAAATTGTTTAATGTTTTTGGGTGTCTTAGGTCTAGGAAATCGTCGTACGGCCTCTAATTTTTTTGGATCGGGTTTAACTCCGTTTTTGCCTATAACGTGTTCCAAATAAGTTACTTCGGATTTTAAAAATTCACATTTGTCGGGCTGTAATTTTAAATTTGCTTTCGTAATTTATCTATTAAAAGATTATATTTTCCCATGCTCTTCTAATGACGACGCGTATATAACTATATCGTCCATATAAACAAATAGTTCCTTTCCTGATAAAATTAAATCCATTAATTGTTGGAAGATAGCAGGAGCGTTTTTTAATCCAAATGGCATTCTATCAAATTCATAATGCCCAAAAGGTGTTGTGAAAGCGGTTTTATGGCTATCGGCTGGATCCATTTTTATTTGATGAAATCCTGAGGCTAGATCGCATACCGAAAAATATCGAGCTCCTCCCAATTGATCTAAGATATCGACTATATTTGGTAGTGGATACGCGTCTCCGATAGTTTTGTCATTTAATGCCCGGAAATCTAATACCATTCTCCATCGTTTATTTCCTTGGGAATCCTCTTTCTTGGGTACAATCCATATGGGCGTATTGTAAGGCGACTGTGAAGGTTTTACTATGCCCCCCTCTAGCAGCTCTTCTACTTGTTTGTTTATTTCCTCTTTGTGAATTTGCGGAAATCTATACTGACGGGTGTTCATCGGCTGATCATCTGTTGTGGATATTTTATGTCGTAAAACATTAGTTGCTGTCAGTTTTTCCTCAGGTATATGAAACCTGTCTTGACTATTAATTATAAGATTTATCACATTCTCCTTTTCATAATTATTCAAGTGCTCTAGTCGTAATAATTCTATAACTTTTGTGAGCCTATCCTTTTGGTTTTCTTCCGATAGTATTAAGCATTCGATAGCTCTGTTTTCCTTGTTATTACTTTGTATTCCTTGTATAACTTTCTCCTTATGTTTTGATTTGCGCTTACGTATACATTCGTCTACTATCCCTTGAGATTGATTTGGTCTTAATTTAAAAATTCTTGAAGACGGTTTTTTATTTTTCATTCCTAATTTGCCGAGGTTTATTTCATTCGACTTATTTATTTGTATTCTTTCCATAAGCTTTTTGGCGGTAATATGAGAGGGTTCAATTTTTTCGTTTTTTCTGAGAACATCCCAACTCTCGGAAATTTATCACCTTTTAACGAGACTGAGGCATTAGTATTAATGTTTTCATTTGGCAGAATCGTATCGGATTACGAGGTTTGGTAACTTCCCTCCTCGTAACCGATGGAGCTGGAAAATGCTCGAGAAGTGCGGAAACTTCCATCGGCAATTCCAGAATTAACTCTTGAAGTGATTCGACAATTTTCACCTCCAAGGAACTCAGAAATTTTTAAATTTTCGGACGAGGTTTGGTAACTTCCCTCTCCGAGGGTTTTGGGATGGGAGGATATCTCAGAGGAGGTTTGGTAACTTTCCTCTTGCTGAGTATCGAAATTAAGATTTCTCCTTTTATTTCCTCTCATTTCATTTTTATTAATTTTATCTCTATTTATAGAAATTTTTATTTCTTTATTATTTATACTTCCGTCCTCTTTTGTCTGTGCATTCTCTCTTTCATTCTCATTTTTATTTTCATTTTTATTGTTGTTAACAATTTCAATGTCATTTATATTCATAATCTCGTCTTCCTCTCTTACATTACTTATTACATTTTCGTTTAACAGTTCCCTTTTATGGTCAATATGTTTAGTCTCTCTTGAAAAGGAATTCGGGTGTGAAGTCGTTAATTCTTCGTGATGATCTAACGTTTTTATTCTGGTTTCACACAGGTCGACCATTCATTCAGAGGTCTAAGATTTATGGTCGGCACCCTAACTTCTACTTCTTCGTCCAGCGTGTTTATGATATTTAAATATGCTTTCCCCGAGACATTTTCCACGATCGTGTCCCCTAGATAGATTCCGTAAGTTATCTTTAATTTCGGTACATATCCAATTTTGACATTAGGATTGCCAACTCTTACGTAAAATAATGATTCTGATCTGGGTAATACCACTATAGTTTCTGGTGACAGAAAAGGTACTTGGATACCGGATACATCTATACATCCTTGTGCATAATCAATTTTCGATGATGTTTGTTTAAAGAAATCGTTGCCTAATATACCAGCTTGCTGTATCGGAAAGTCGTCGGGTACTATGTGGAAATTTACTAAGGTGTTGAAAAGGCTTAGCGTAGTTTTGCCAAGAGTAAAGACTGGATAATCATTTATTCCGTTTAATTTTAGAATGTTACAATAATTAATGTGTACTCCCTCAGGCATAAAATTTTTCTTAATTATATTAGGTCCGGAACCGGTGTCTAACATAAGAGTTATGTGAGGGACTGTTTTTTGTATTTCTACCTGAACGGTCGGCACGCGACTGTGTTTATCGAGGTTTACCGCTACTGAGCGAGCGTTAGGAGCGTTTTTTATTGAGGTGCCGAAGATGTCGACGGGCGTGGAATCCGTTCGGTCCCCTGTTGCACGCCCGGCTTCGAGGGGCCGTTGGAGTTTACCGAATCTTTTGCCATTCTTCGATTATTACTTGCGATGCGCAATTCACAGTTTTCGAGGAAATACCCTTGCGTTTTGCAATATCGGCAAAATGGTGTGTTATTATTGCTTGTAGTTCCATTCTGGATCTGCAATCCCTAGCAGTGTGCCCTGCGTTATTACAATTTTGGCAAATAATTCTTGCTTTATTTTCTGTCGTGCGCAATTCGTTTTGCTTTTTCCAGCAGTTATTAGCTGAGTGTCCCTGTCTATCGCACCACTGGCAAATCAAGAGAGGCTTGTTTTGATTAGTACTACGGCATGACTTCGCGTTATGACCGGTTTTAGAGCACAATTGACAGACAATCTGATTTTCTCGTATCACGTTAACAGTTCGCCGTGATTGCGGGTCGCGCATTCAACATTTACTAGCATCGTGACCACGTTTTTACAAATCTGGCATATCAGTATTTCGTAATTCTGCTGTGAGTTTTGAATGAATTTCCTACAGTTACTGGCTAAATGTCCGTCTTTATAACAAATTTGGCAAGTTTCGCTTTGTAGGCCAATATTTTGCATTTTTGTGATATTACCACGTCGTAAATCTGACATTGCGCGTAATTCTCTTTCTATGCGTATCGCGTCGGCTACGGTTGCTTTAACATCCATCTGTGAATTTTTTAATATTCTTTGTTCGATCTACATTAAAAAGGTTGAGATACTGATTACAAAAAGAAAAGAAAAAATTTTATACATAAAAATTTGAAATATTGTAAATGCCAGCAGACGAAGGAAAATCTGAATTTATATACCCAATTGTTCTAATTGGGGCAAAAAGTTGGTGATCGCGAGCATGTCTATGGGATCGGGTTGCAGGTGTGGAGGGGGATTAGGGTGCGCAGTGCGGAAAGCTTTGATTGGGACGAGGTAGGGAAGAGGATCACGGGAAATATACATAGGGACGGTATCGGTTATTTTGTGTTTGGAGATTTGGTCCTAGAATTGCTTGTCGGGTTTAAATTTTCTTTGGATAAAGAAGGTGCCAGGAGGTGGATGGGTGGGAGAGCGGGGAAATTGTCGGACGAGGTTAAAAAACTTCTCCACGTCAATGTTTTCCGGAGTACACTGGTTCTCGAATTCGGCCGCGGAGCGGAGGGCGGAGGCGTACTGATGCAGCGAGATGTTGGCTAGTCCCGGCTCTACTTGCCATCGCTCCGCGAGTTCTTCGGCGTGGCAGGTTTCGCGACGAATCCGCTTATTCGATTTCTCTCGACGGTGTCGTAATGCCCGTTTCGTTCGTCCGTTCCGGATGGCATTTGTTTGGTTCACTATATAAAAGAGAGTCAGATAAAAGAGAAATTGAGGAATCGTGATAAGGCAGCTTCACCGAGTTAATCGGCGGCTTGCCAGGTCGGAATGTTGTGGAATCGGGGGAGGCAACTTCACCGAGTTAATCGGCGGCTTGCCAGCTTAGAAGGTTGTGGAATAGAATGTTGTGGAATCGGGGGAGGCAGCTTCACCGAGTTAATCGGCGGCTTGTCAAGTCGGAGTGTGAAAAAATCGGGGAAGGCAGCTTCACAGAGTTAATCGGCGGCTTGCCAATTTGGAATGTTGGAATGTTTAGCGAGATAAATAAGTAGAAGTCGCGAATCAAACTGCCAGTTACCGCGGGGGAAAAATGATAAACTTGGACTTACTTTTGTTGCAGCGGCCGCTGGTGACGGTCGAGGAATGCAATTGCCAGGCTGGATCGTTGAATCACTCGAAAATAATAAAATCGCGCACAGATTCTAACTGCAATAATTTCGGATGGCAGACCATGAATGTAGCGATGAAGCAGGAAGAAGAGAGCGATCCGCTCCAAGTCGCGGTTTTTAAAGGGAGGGGTGGGAATATCTGAGGGCGTGATGGATTTTCGTGTTGGCTTATCGAATGATAGTTTAGGAAAATTGTGAATATAGAGGAAGGAGGGAGCGGTGTTCTGTGAACTGGTTGTTTTTATATTTCCAGATTTCCCAGCGAATGGTAGAATTAGTTAATAAAAATTTTTTCGGCGTTCCACACCCTCAATCATTCATTGTGCCGCCAACGGCCGCTAATTTCTTCTTGATTGGCGTTTCCCTTAGTTTCCCCACCAATTTGGGGAGTGTCACCCTCGAACGATCCGAAGCGTTTCTTATCCGTTAGGAATTTGCTTTTGTTAATGTAAAATTTTTTATTGGTAGGTCATAAACTTATCGGTGCCGACAAAGCTGTTTATCCCAATTTTTTTGATAGTGAGACATATCTCGAGAGGAAATTTTGTTTATTTAGGATTTCCTTAGATCGTTCGAAGCGCTTCGTTTATGGCAGCCGTTGTTTTTCTCTTCCCGAAAGAGAGGAATTCGTGAAGTCCCCCGGACGTAACATTAGATTATGTAATATATTCAATCAAAAAATTAAATCGTAACTGCTCTGATATTATAAATGAATTTAACAATGTTCAAATCGTAATAAAATATCAATCGGCTGCTCTTATATTACGCATAGACTCAGCAATATGTAAAGTATTTCAAATTTTCGTTGTAAAGTATTTCAAAGTTGTTCGCAATAAAATATTAATCATCAAATCTCTTTCTCTCTATTTATCAAAGTAGCAACTGTATTTCAAATTATTATAAGTTATAAGTCGAGCCATAAAAATATTCTAAGTATGGAGACGTTAAAGTATTTCAGAGACTAAATCAAATTATCAAATACGTATTGGAGATTAAGTTCAAACTTACAAAATAATTTCGGAGAGTAAGTTCTTATTAAGGAGATTTGTTTCTTTAGGAAGCTATACTTGAGATGTTAACTATTTACTTATTATTTTTTTCCGACTGCTCTATTGTAAAATAATTCTATGTCTCCATAAAATATTCTGAGTATCAATCACAAAATAATTCTAAATAATTCTGAGTCACAAGCCGAATCATGAAAATATTCTAAGTGTGGAGACGCAAAAATATTTCAGAGACTAAGTTCAAAGGTGTAAAATCTTATCAGAGATTAATTATGTATTGGAGACTACCTAATATTATTCAGGAGACTAAGTTTTTCTTCAAGAAACTTTCGCGGAGATGTTCACTCACTACGATTGCTTTGGTGAGCGCTCTCCGGCGTTCCTTATATACCCCTCAAAAATCGGAGGTTGCATCAGCATCAAATGTTCTAGAACATCGGGTCACCTTTAAGTTCTAAGAAACCCTAATTATTCTTTCAAAAATTGTTTGATTTATGGTGACAGCTAACATGCTGGCGAATTTATTTTCCAAGAATCGTTTGATTTACGATGACAGCTAACATGTTCGCTTGACAAAATTCTTGGAAGCGGCACTATCAAAGGGATGCCGCCTGTGGAAAAGAATTCGAATATACTGTGTGCAAAATAGTTTGAGTATGATTTGATATGCACATAGTCGATACGTTTATATAAGTTGTGCCGATCGTTAAGATATATATATATATATATATATATATATATATATATATATATATATATATATAGATATATAACGTACGTTAATATATATATAGATATATAACGTACATTAATATGAGCGATCCATTAAATTATAAAATAAAATCTTAAAGTAAATATATATTTCCTTAGATTACGTATAGTTAATTCGGCATATGAATAATAGGATCGTATGAGTAAGTGGGGCACTATGGCGCGTCAAAACAAACCCCCACCACCTTCCCACTGGCGCCAGCGCCAAAAACTGGCAGCCACGTGGAAATGGAGCGTCCTGATTGGTCGGTGGGGATGGAAGGTGATAATTAGGTAATTAGTGGGAGCGTTCTGATTGGCTGGCTCCATAGCTGCCAGACGCGTGATTGGCTCTACCCATAGTGCCCCATGCGTGCGATTGGTTGTCGAAATGCTAGACGAGATAGGGAAAGGGTGAGAAAGCGTCTGGGCCCGATCGGAGTCCGAAAACAAAATGTCGACTGCGAAAAGAAATATGACGGGTCTGTAAAAGGAATATACTTGTCGAGAATGGAATGCGATTTTTTGTTCACGTGGGATGGAGCGAAGAGAAGAAAACCGATTTTTTTGTGGAATTTACTGGTTGTATACGGGATATGAAGAATCACGTTTTTCTTAGGGCGAAAGGTTTCTCGGCGTCTCATAGTCGGTGAATTTAGATAAATTTCTCGACTCGTTTGACATTTTTTGTATGGGGGAAATATAGGTTACGAGTGGATATAGGTTTCGAAGACATGAGATTTTCGGTGCGTAATAACCATTATTTACCAGGTCGTACGGTATTTGAGAGGAGGAAAACGGGAACGGACAGGTTCGCACTATATATTTCTGACGTCGATGACGTCGAATTCGGAGTTATACGAAGCTTTTATTCTGAGACAAACACGCGGATTGAAAAAATTTTCTAGATGCAAACTCTAGATTTTTCTAACATTCGGAGTTATACACTAGCGAGTTTATGTTCCTTAATTCTATGGTAAACAAACGAAAAAATATTTAAAAACGATTAGATATTTCTAGCTTGGAATTACGTGGCTAAAATTGGTTTTAAATCTGTGGGAAAGGAAGTAAAATGGACAAAGAATTTATGTTACAAAAATTAGATTTATTGTTATATCATTATACAAATTATACCATAATAGTGTTTCTTTAATGTTTAATTGTTCTTAAAAGTACAAGTTTGTATATGACAGCACGTTACATGAGATTTTTCACATTTCTTTTTTCCATGAAGAAAGATTTTACGAAATAATTGTACGATTAGCTTATCATTATCTTCGTAATCTTCGCTGAATATTTTGAGAAATTGTTTAAGCTTATAACCGCGAGACAAATAATAAAGAAATACGCAGCAATATTGTCCGCAGGTCTGAGAAAATGTGCCCTGTAATCGCGTGATGTTCCATTTATGAGTAGTAGAGTTTCGTCGAAGTCGCAGATTGAATCTGGAATCCAGGGGTGGTAGTCCGTAGCTATCGAAATACGTGGCTTCTCCGTGCTTGTCTAGGTAGAAAGCAACCCAGTGTTGTCCAGGACGATCGTGATTATCAGTGTTCGCGACGATGGCCGTCGACTTCGTCCACACCCTCGGGATTCTGTCGGCAGGATACACACCCGCATGTTCGATACTGAGATGATGCAACGCTCGTAAGATTTCGAGCGAATTCATCTTCCGCGGTGTGGAATGATGTTTGACTTGTTTTTTGGCTCGTCGGTGTCGTTATATTTTTATCCTCTTGCGAGGATTGTAGGATAGAAGCTTCCTTTTTTTCACACTTGAGTTTCGATAGATCTTCTTTCTCGGTTTTTATTTGTTCGCACCTCGCCTGTTCTTTTTCTAATCTCTTATTTCTCCACGTAACGAGATTCGGAAAATTTCGTTTTATTGTAAAAACCTCGCTTTCTGTATCGCTGTCGTCGGAACTTTCAATGGTAAAAGAATTAGCGCTGCTTATGTAGCATTGAGATTGCATCCAGTATCTCAATTTGCATGCATTGCGTAACGCGCAATGAAATTTGTCGGAATTTCGCTGAAACCCGTGATGACCGCAGCGCAATTCATGCTCTTCGCCTTCCGACAGGTTTTTGAAAGCAGGAGAGATTCCTTCTAGATTATATACGTTTCTTGCGAGTGTATTTTCCAAATAATGTATCTTCTCTCGACCACGGGTGTATATGTAACGCGCTTGCCGTGCAATTTCACATAGTTCAGCCATGAAATGTTTGGAATTGACTGTTCCGTCAAACCACTCGATCCCATGGAAGTTTCGAGAGAGCCAATTGTTTTCTCGTCTGTATTTTTCGGGTAATTCGACAAATGGATATGGAGGCATCATAATGCAGTGACTTATGAATGCTTCGTTAATGGCGACAACCGCTACTTCTTTCGGCATAAACTTTCCCTCAGCGTCGCGGAAACCTTGTATATCGATAACTATATCCATGATGCGTAGAATATACTTTCAATTTATTTTGCACGAAGTGACGACGTTCGCGTCTAAAGCAAAACTGCGGCTACTTTTTGTTAAGCTTTCGAAGAAATAGAAATGAAAAATAGATAACGGTGGGAGGGGGAAATTCGAGTATGTCTCAGCCGCTAAAATCAACGATAATTTGACGCGAGGAATCGATCTCTAACACGTTATCGAATTCTGCGTAAACGATACAATTAATCGTTGAGGTAATAGCTTTTTCAAATCGCACCTCTAATCGTAAACTTCCATGTCTGACAAGATTCCAATGTCCAGCGCAATTTGCCGATAGATCGGGAGTGAGATCGAAAGCGAAAAGCGTGAAACCTTTGGCATAATCTTCTCTGCTTATAGAATTCCCCTCGTTTAGAAAATGAATGCCCGTTCCTGAGAAGAGGGTGTTATAAGCCTCGACGTAGAGCGGATGGTCTTTTGAGAAATTCGGTTGCAGCGGTCTACTCGGAATTTGCACGCCATCGGCATATAGCGAGAAGAAATTTATGCCGTAATTTTTGAAATTAAATGGATTTAACTTTCTGTCGCCGTTAAACGCTTTGTTATCGACGAATCCGACTATTACCCGTTTCGGAAGTTGCCCGAGTATCGCGTTATCAATCGATTCTCCTACCACTCCGGCGTGAATCGTGAATGTTTTAACTTCGACTCGCGTCAGAGGATACTTGGCGGTTGTTTTACTCAGCATTCTCGCATGTTCGAGTAACACTGCGGGGCTTATTTTTGCTCTTCTTATGAGTAAACTAGCATCTAGAATGCGTATTTTCGACGTTGAGCTGCTTTCCATGAGGCAAAACGCATCTCTCGAGCGAACGAGTCTCATTCTAACCTCCACTCCGTTAATTAAAAATTTATCCTGATTAAAGACGTCGCAATGAAGATGACCTATTAGATCTACCGAACGTTCTCCTTGGATGTATCGGGCGCGTCTCACGAGAGCTTGATTGGGGTTGTCCGATTCTAATAGCGCGTCCATATAACCGGGCTCGTCCGTGTCCCATAGGCAGGAAGTCAGATGGGAAGTTTTTGCCGGTGAAGAATAATTTAACAATGCTTCGATGTACGCGCGGTACGCGTAGGCGTTGTTTGGGGGTGATACGAGTTTTTGATTGAAGTACACGTCGATCTGGTTGAACATCGAATGTAGTAGATGATTCACAGGGCCTACTTTGTTTCCTCCTGCTCCTCCTCCTCCTCCTCCTCCTCCTCCTGCTGTCGATGTTCCAGGACCGGGTAAACTTTCCACTCGTACGCGAAGGCTTAGCATGGTATGCGTGAGATCTAGATAATCTTCTCCGTGCCCGGGTACGACGAATTCTATAGGCGCGTCGTCCGCGAGCGAGGTCACCGGTTTGTAATAAACCCATTGCGAATTCTCGATACTGGTTTGAGTAGGAGGTAAACTGAAAAGATCGAGCTCGCTCTTTAAACACTCGCTCGAGTGGGTATGAAGAAAGGACATATCGCACAAATTTGCAAAGTGCCTCGGTTAAGCGAATATATCGGATACGGTGCGCTTTTTCCCGCTATTTCGTCGATGTTTCGTTGCCTTTTTAATTTTGCCCGCTTTCCTCTTCGATGATTTTTTTTTAATCGTTTTTTTCACGCCAATTTTCGATGATTTCTTTTTTTTTACCGGCTTGTCTGCGTTTACGAACCGCGCTTCTCCCGGATTTAGCGGTGCGTGCGTCGTGCCCTCCGAAGGGAAACTGACCCGGTCGTATTTTCGTGGATGTTTTATATCCCGAGCCCTTCATCAAGTTACTTATATTTTCTTTGGCTTTTCTCTTAAGATTTCCGCCCGATTCCTTGAGCCGCGTTTTGACTGCTTCCCTGAACGGAGTGTTGTTTTCAACATCCTCCATCACGCCAATTCCGGCGCGTAAAGCTTCTTTCCCGACTGCGCGCATTCCTCTGCTTAGATAAGGAAGTACTCTTCTAAATAATCCTCCGAGGAAACTACCGATCCCATGACCGCGCTGATAGGCTGAACCGACGAAAATTCGTGGAATTCCGCCTCCCCTGCCCCCACCGTTTTGCATTTCGTAATACTCGTCGTATTCCATGGAGACTTAGTTTTTCTCAAAGCTTCGTAGACTTTCCACCGCGAATGATAATTAACGGACGCGTCTAAAGTGTAATGTTGCTATCAGCGTTCCGGATACGAATGGTATTTTTTCTCCTCGGTGATCTTTTATATCTATTTCAATTTTATGGAATTTCGTTTGACGCAAAGGAGTATATTGCAGAGTGGAGAAATATTTTACTAAATTCCTTCCGTACGTGTAATTACATCCGGGTATTTCGGTTGGAACGATCCGAAGAAGCGGACTCCGCGTATCGCCGGTTATGTAAGGCTCGCAAATGTCGCAATAAACGTACATTTTATCAGGGATACCGTGCCATAGACTACAGGGTTCTGCAGTCCAGAAAGATACAGTGCGTCCATCACCGATGGCATAACCGAGTTTCAAAAATGGCGTTAATTCGTCGGAATTAGGTAACTTGTGACGGTAAATTGTGCCGGCATCATCGATCTTCAATATTTGAAAAATATTAGCTGGCAGATTTATATAATGAACGAGAGTACAGTTGTCGTCACAATCGATGCTTATACGGACATTACCACCTGAACCTTTTCGTAGTTCGAAAGTAAAATGTGAATCGCTGCGCCTGCACTCTTTATTAATCGCGTAGATAAGATCCTCTGTATTTTCATAAACCCCTGGCTGTAAGTGCAATTCTTTCACCGTAAACTTATCGGCATTTTTCTCATCTTTTTCGTTCAAATCGACAAATCTAACCTTATTATCTCCTCGACGTACGTGAAAAAGACTGGCGGGAAATTGAATCTCGCTAAGCGCGACTTCCCATTCCCCGAATAAATGTATGCCGTGAGGTAATTGTGTGGTGAAAGAAGAGCATGTATTTCCCGGGAAATACTTCTTACTGCTATCGCTCGGAAGAACCATAAAAAATTGTTCCTCCTCCATCTTGGAGAAAAGTTAAACTCGAAGCGGGAATCCAACTGTCGAATTTACTGGGATATCCTTGCCAGCTAACTAGCAGCTGTTTATTAGCACCGCGTCCTCTACTTTTTATCACGCGCTCGACGATAAACTCTTCCTCCCTCAAATTTTTTCTGACCCGTGCTAATTCTTGTTCATAAAAAATCCCATCGATGTGTTCACCCGATAAGTCGCACAATTCGTACACGCGGGGTCTTCGCCAATGAAGAACGCGACAAACTCGAAATATTTCCTCGCTCCACCGCGCTTCGTATCCTTTCTCGAAAGTGGCTTTTGCTCTACTGACACGAACGAGATCGTTAACATCGAATTTAGCCTTTTGTTCTACTACTTTCGACGCCCCCTTCACTCTCTCCCCTCTACGTCGCTCCATATTTTCACGTGCGATGCGGGCATTTTCTCTCGTAACGTTCGCCGGTTGCATCCTGATGGACGAATGACGGGTGTGATTGTAAGCGCGCACGATATCTTGCAACACATCGATGTAACGCCGCGTGTTTTTATGCGTAAAATAGCGCCACATTCGCTCCTTCAACGTTCTATTGAAGCGTTCAACGACGGCGGCTTTGACGTCCGGATTGCGAGCTACGCGATAACGTATGCCTCTTTCTTTCAGAAAATCTTGAAGCGGCGTGCGATAAATTCTTTACCCTTGTCGGTTTGCAAGTACACACTCGCTTCTCGAGAGAATATTTTGGAAGGCGCTTGTCACGCATTTGCTCGTTTTATCCCGCAACGGTTCTACCCAGACAAATTTGCTAAGTACGTCGATAATCACGAGCAGATAAGAAAATCCGTCGTTGTAACTTTTGAGATTACGGAGTTCGATCAAATCGGCCTCCCACAGATCGTCGATATTCGTCACGTTGTAACGTAATCGCGGAAATTTTCGCCTCGAGGGGCGGTGCAGTGTGTACGCGTCTTGCGATTCGAGCCAGCGAGCTACTTCTTTACGAGAGAAATTCGGTTTAGCGGCACGCGTCAAGTTATCCGTTGCCGAATACCCCGCATAGTGCGCTGGATCGTAATACAAATTTTCAAGCCTGGTCATTTCAATTCACTCCAATCGAGTAAGCGTCTCTTTCTTGCCTGTCGAGAATCTTTTGCGAAGGTTATAGGGATATCGTCTTTACGAAAACGCGGCGAAAGAAACAATGCGCACCTCGCTCGCTCTTCTTCTTCGGTCTTTCGGCGTTTTTGTCCCTTCCTCGTGCGCCGTATTCTTTTCCGCGTCGTCGCCGTCGACGTCGCCGGCGTTGACGTGGAAAGTTTTCTCTGTATTTTCGGCGTGGAACTCGCTTGTGGTGATGATAATATCTTGACAAATGTGGTTGCTAACAATTCCTTATTTCCTACGAGTACAGCCGGGGTGTTTGTCGTACGTAGTAATCGCGCAAACTGACCTCTTCCTATTGCTTTCACGGTTTTTTTCTCTCGCAGCGCGTCGTTTATCAGTTCCGTGATATTCGAATCTTTTATAACGTCACCATCGATAGTCACGATTCCTTCCTCGTCCCAAGTAATTCTCGCGGGTACTGCTTTATCGATCAAATGTTTCAAAAGTAAACGCGCCTTGGCGCGAAAACTTTTCGGCACCTTTTCCAATATTTTTTCGACGCTTTGCCGTTCGCGCCTACGCAGAGACTCGCCTCGTAGTATATTACTTACTTGTCCGTCAAGATGCAAAAGTTTGCTCAATGGTTGTGATTCGCGCGCTGGTTCCGCCATGTCCCCCTCCTGCGCATCTGAATTGTTCTCATCGGCGGCGTTACGCGTCGAATCTTCCTTTTGTGCTTTATCAAAATGGAGATATCTCCAAAGTACTTCTTTATACAATTTCCATTTCTCACTTACATCGCGCGGAGTGGGAGAATTAAGAATTTTGCTCATATCGGAATCGAGCCGCGACAAAGGCGTTCCGGGTGTTTGTACGGAATTTAAATTTTCTCCATGTATCGTCTCCGAATTCTGCCTCGTGGAATTTTCCCCGATGCCTATTTCCGTTTGCTGCTGTTGTCGGAGACGATGCTGCATTCTTTCGAGATTTTCCGTGGAAATCAAGACCATCTTTTTTGCCCTTTCCATAATTAGGTTTACTCGATCTCTCTCTCTCTCTCTCTCTCTCTCTCTCTCTCTTTCGCTGACTATTCTCCGATAATTTTCGAAAATAGGAACGAAAGTATAGGCCCTATGAGATATGGTAAAAATCCGCCTCGCTGTAGTAATAGCTTTTTCTTACTTTTCCAATTGCCGTCTTTTTTCGCTATGCGACGCAAAGATGCTTTATATTTGCTGAGACGATTTTTTTCAGAACGTTCGAGCGGGACGTTACCCTTGAGAGTATTGAAAACGCACTCGCGGATACAACGAATGAATTTTTCATCCGCCTGGCGTAAGAAAGAGGCGCGTTGATTTTTGTTCAAATAACACAGCGCTTTGAGAAGACAGATATTTTTCTTACCGATCGAACGTTCTGCGATTTTTCTCGCATTAACCGAGGATTCTCTTCGCTTCTTCATCACGAGGAAGTTGAGCGACTGTCGCGAGAGAATGCGAGTACGATACTTTTATACGAAACTTCCGGAAAAGGATCTGCGCGATACGTAAACGTAGTTCAGCGTATCATCGGGAAATATGCACGTGCGAAAACGATACTCGTCGGGAGTCGATTGTTTCAGATCGAGCAATAAATATCCGTGAGGTTGAGACGTGGCGTCGTGATACCTCGAGGAACTTTGGATCGTTGGGATAGACTTGTCGAGCGAGATGCCGGATTTGCGCGCGATCTCGTGGATTTTTGAAAACCACAAAGTAATTCGCGTTGAGAGATATATCGCGTTGTCCACGGCCCTGATGAAAGAGATTTTGCGTGATGAGAATTACGCTGAGATTCTTATGATGACTTCCCTTGGTAAACAGATCCACGATCGCTTCGCTCGAGGATGATTCCCTCATAAGATCGTCAATTATTATCAATTTCGCGCTCGTTGGATCGTTAGAATAATCTTCCGGACGCGGTAATCCCTCGTGAAATTCGATTGCGGAATCTCGAGTTTCGTATTGAAGTTGCTGATAAGCATCCTGCCATTCGGCGTAATAAAACAAAATTCTCTCAAAGTAGACATCTGCCATAGCGGATAAATGACGAAGAAATCTCTTTACAAAGATTGTTTTTCCACATCCCGTCGGTCCGCACACGATCGACGTCCACGGATGTTTCCAGCGTACATCCATTTCGCGAAATGAACGCTTTGCGCGTCGTACTTGGATTAATAAACAAAGGAATGGAACACTTGATTTTTTCTCAGAGAAATTTTTGAGATTAGCTTACTCGCGGAAGGGCCCCACCGCGGCGGAGGTGTGCTCGCGCCAGCATCTTTGCGTAACGAGCCGTACCCGTCCGCGACAAGCTGCGCTCGTACGCTCGCGCGAGCGTTCACCGCGAGAGCACCGTCGCTTACGAGCTTGTACGCGGTGCTCATCGAAAGCTAATTCAAGTCGGAGAAACTTACTCGCGGAAAAAATAATTAAATACTTATTATTACGGACGTAAAAATTTATAACTTTTTCTTTTACAAATTTAAAAATCGTAACTTATGCGATTATAATTTGGGATTATAATTTAAAAGATATTTTACCAAGTATTTTAAAGATTCTCTATTATAAATTTAAAATATTTTCTATATAAAAAATTAGCGATAAAAGAAAGTTATGGGAAAATTATAGGAAAGTGGGAAAAAATTGGATTTAAAAATTTAATTTTACAAAATTTTTATTATCCTTTTTCCTACAATTAGAGAAATAAATATTTTTATTATATTTTTTCTTAACTAAACGCAAATTTACATTGGTAATTTTACATTTCTAATCGAAACCGTGCAATATACATTTTTCAAATTTCGCATTTTTTTCTTAAATTTAATACTAAAATAAACTATAACTAAAATAAAAATAATCTTAATTTTTTTACAATCGTATTTATTCCTTATACATATTCTGTACATATTTACATTTGAGGGAGGACGGGGAAAATCCGAGCCTTAACCTAACTTAATTTAAGTAAAATATTATAACGTAAAACCATAGGGGTAAGAAAGAAGATTGTCGATAAATCTGCGTTTTAATAAAACAGGTGCACACGTTTTCACCTCGTTTCGCGTTATTACTTCGTGAAACGCGGTGCGACGAATTGTTTTAAATCGCAGATTTATCTCTTCCTCCTCCTCTTTTTCCCTATTTAATAATAAATTATAAATACTCTTAAAATTAAGCAGCCTCGAGTTTTCAAAATTCAATTTAACCCCCTTTATTTTACATATTTCGTATTTTCGCGCGTCCGGTGTACGTACCACGTACGCGTAAAATTTCGGTCCGCCAGAGACAAACGCCTCGATGAAGCTACCACGCCCGTAACTCTCGAGTTCGTCGGTCATGTCACCCAAAAAATTACCTGTACGCGGTTCGTACTCCTCGGGATCACCGCTGCTCGTATATATACAGGAATCCGTATCATAATATAATACGCGACGATCTAATTTTTCCAAATATTCGTATAATTTTAATCGCGCCTGTGCCGTCGTGTATGCCGCTATCACCACGTTAGTTATTGGTGAAGGTACCACCGCTTCGCTCTTTAACCGCCATGAAACGTATATCGCATCCTCGTTAACGGGCAATACACCGACTATCTCGTGTTCGGGACTCGACAGCAATTCGGCGAAACGCTGAGGGGATCTTATTATTTCTGTATTCGGCAGGTTACTCCGCTGGCCGAATTTCCCCCAAAACGAATTAAGGCAGAGTTTGGCGACGGAGCGTAAGCCGGAATTACGTACGATGTTGCTTTTATCGAGAACGATACCTTCGGTTGCTTCATACTCCCTCAGGTAGCGTTCTTTAGCAACATCGTCGTTGCATTCGCTCGGCCACCCACTCGCCTCTTGTTTTAGTTGTAAAAAAGTGTTGATGTATTCCGTAAACAGCCCTCCCTGTTGCGTTTCGGGGTTATAACGCGTAGATTTGTACTGCCAAATTTCGTCTACCCGCGTCACGAGATAACCTTTTTCGACTGCTTTGCGTAATTCGCAGGACACCCATGTGCCCTCGAACTCACGCTCCGCAGGATCATCGTGAGTGCACGCGTCGCGAGAAAATGATTCGCAACATGTACGGCAAAGAGCAAATAATAATTTACCGCGCACGCGGTACGGTAGTACAGGATGGAAGAGATCACGTGGGGGGAGTACTCGGCAACGTACGAGACCCTCGACCGGAGTAAAATTAAAATTTGGCGCGATTCCAATTAAATCGGCGCATTCCTCGCCCACATAAATATCCGGGTGACCAATTGGGAAAACTCCGGTCTTGAGTACATACGGGTACAGAGAACATACGTCTACGTACCGTATCTTCTCGGTGCCCGTAATCTCGTATCGAGTCGCGATATTGCCGGTGCGTCCGCCGAAAAATGCATCGCGAGGATCGAGAGGTGGGATTTGCACCATGGGGTGATTTTCGAGAAATTCTCGCATCTCTCGATTCTCGCGCATTTCTTCGTCGAAAACGCACTCTCATTTTTCCGTTAGGATATATCCTTGGCGACGTAATCGCCAAGACGTTGCAACCGTTCGTTCGTAACGCGCGTCAAACGTGTCGTTAAAATTTTCGAGCGTTTTATCGCGATTTAATGGATAGCAAGACGGGCATCCGTGAAAAAAGCAACCGTGAAATTGCAAGACGTGACGCCGCGTCTCACCACCATTCTCGCATTCGTAATATCCGTCGACGAGCATGCCTTCCGCTAAACGATACTCGCGTCCGCGTCCCGCGTGAATTATCCGATGACCTAACTCACGTTCCTTCAAAATTAACCATTGCGTGCCTTTGCGCGACTGGTTATCTTTAAACCTATCCACCCGAAGGAATGATTCCTATTTCTCCTTAAAAGTTTTTCCGAAAACTCTCATGCACGTCGAAGCGATAGTTGTACATTCCTCGAATGGACACACGTTTCCCCGCTGCAAGAATATTTTTCGGAAGGCCATGCATGCTCGGCGAAGGATATCAACATCGGTGCGACAATACGCGAGTATTTCACGCTGGAAATCGAATATTACATTCTTTCCGACATTTCTGCGTGCCACGCGAGAAAACGTTCGCGTTCCTCTGTTCGCATGGTTTCGGGCGCGTAATAGCGAACATCGGGTAGTGGACCGACATAAGTTTGATTATCGACAGTATTAAATAAGTGCGGAAAGACACCTTTGTCACAAGTATCCGGTAACCCGAAGGCCTTCGGTAATTCTGACAAACGCATTGGCATATAATTAACACTGTCGATAAATTTCGTGCGATTCGCTGTTAGGACCATAATTTTTGTGCCGTTTAAAATTACGCGAGGTTCTAATCCGGAATAATTTTCTACA